>CM038630.1:3866288-3873788 GCA_021554675.1 Leuciscus idus
CTGTTTTCTGCTGGTTCTGGCGTCCATGACCTCTGGATCAGGTACAGCACACGTCTCACGCTCTCTTCATAAGCATTCATGTTGTCTTCTTTTTTTTAATCTGTGGTTTTTGGACATGTTTTCTGTACAGACCTTCATATGTTTTGAATACCAAAATCTTTCATTCGGCAGGGATGCATTAAAGTGATCAAAAGCGACAGTAAAACATCTATAATGTTACAAAAGACGGTAACACTTTATTTTACAGTGTCCTTGTTATATATGTTACATGTACTTACCATAGTAATAACAGTAAATTATGCATAATTACATGCAACTAACCCTCAACCAAACCCTAATCCTAGTCCATTAATACTCAGTACTTAAATATATAATTACACTGTAACAATGACACCTTCAAATAAAGTGTAACCCAAAATATTCAAGTTAATGCTGTTCTTTTGAACTTTGTATTTATCAAATTTATTCATATTCATGATCATTTAGTGGCACCAATGCACAATAATATTATGATTGGAGGTTTAATAATTTAGTCATACTGTAGCTGCTTTATGTATCATAATATTCAGACACACAGCAAGAAAGAGAGACGGTTAGTTGTGTAACCATGTCCAGTTTGAGCTGGTGTGTGTGTGTGTGTGTGTGTGTGTGTGTGTGTGTGTGTGTGTGTGTGTGTGTGTGTGTGTGTGTGTGTGTGTGTGTGTGTGTGTGTGTGTGTGTGTGTGTGTGTGTGTGTGTGTGTGTGTGTGTGTGTGTGTGTGTGTGTGTGTGTGTGTGTGTGTGTGTGTGTAACTTCTCATCTGAAGAGTGTGTGTAGGTTTGAGTTTTGAGCTGTTTTTCTAATCAATGCCCGCGGATCCACTCAGTCCACACTGCAGATCCACTCCACATGAAAGCCATCACGAGTGCTTCTGAAGGGTTCCTGCGCTTCTGTCTTCACAACATCTGCTGCCTTTGATTCACACACTCGTTTTCCCTCAAGAAACATCTGAGGAGGAGCAAGTTTTTGTCCATTTGATCTCTCACTGCTGTCTGGGGGAAATTATGGAGAAAATGATCTTTCCCTCTGCATGTGAACACAACCCGCAGAACTAAACGACACGTGTGAAGACACGCATGTGATGTGTGTGTGTGTGTGTGTGTGTGTGTGTGTATTAGACTGTGGTCCTGGTTATCTCTACATGGACAAAATGTCCCCACAAAGAGGCAAAATATACAAACTCTCTGTCCTTGTGGGGAAATGTTTGGTCTTCATGAGTAAAACAGCTTATAAAATATAAGTAGTGATGTTTTTCTTGAGAATGTAAAACTGCAGAAAGTTTTGTGTGATGGGTAGGTTTAGTGTGTGTGTGTGTGTGTGTGTGTGTGTGTGTGTGTGTGTGTTGAGTGATGGGTAGGTTTAGTGTGTGTGTGTGTGTGTGTGTGTGTTTGAGTGATGGGAAGGTTTAGTGTGTGTGTGTGTGTGTGTGTGTGTGTGTGTGTGTGTGTGTGTGTGTGTGTGTGTGTGTGTGTGTGTGTGTGTTTGAGTGATGGGAAGGTTTGTGTGTGTGTGTGTGTGTGTGTTTGAGTGATGGGTAGGTTTAGTGTGAGTGTTTGAGTGATGGGAAGGTTTAGTGTGTGTGTGTGTGTGTGTGTGTGTTTGAGTGATGGGTAGGTTTTGTGTGTGTGTGTGTGTGTGTGTGTGTTTGAGTGATGGGTAGGTTTAGTGTGTGTGTGTGTGTGTGTGTGTGTTTGAGTGATGGGTAGGGTGAGTGTGTGTGTGTGTGTGTGTGTGTGTGTGTGTGTGTGTGTGTGTGTGTGTGATGGGTAGGTTTAGTGTGTGTGTGTGTGTGTGTGTTTGAGTGATGGGAAGGTTTAGTGTGTGTGTGTGTGTGTGTGTGTGTGTTTGAGTGATGGGTAGGTTTAGTGTGTGTGTGTGAGTGTGTGTGTGTGTGTGTGTGTGTGTGTGTGATGGGTAGGTTTAGTGTGTGTGTGTGTGTGTGATGGGTAAGGCAAGGCAAATTTATTTATATAGCACATTTCATACACAATGGCAATTCAAAGTGCTTTACATAGGAGAAATAAAAATAATTAAAAGAAATAAGAATAATTAAAACAGTTTAGAAAAATAAAATACAGTACAGTACAAGCAGTCGGACGAACAGCGGCACAGTGCTCATTCAGTAAAAGCACAGCTAAACAGAAGTGTTTTGAGTCTGGATTTGAATGTGACCACTGTAGGAGCACATCTGATCTCTTCTGGAAGCTGGTTCCAGCATAATAGCTAAAAGCAGACTCACCATGTTTAGAGTGAACCCTTGGTATTTCTAGCTGATATGATCCTAATGATCTGAGTGATCTGTTGGGTTTATATTCAGTGAGCATATCTGCCATGTATTGAGGTCCTAGGCCATTGAATGATTTATATACCAGTAATAATACTTTGAAATCAATCCTAAATCTAACTGGGAGCCAGTGTAAAGACCTGAGGACTGGTGTGATATGTTCATATTTTCTGGTTCTGCTCAGAATCCTAGCGGCAGCGTTCTGTATGAGCTGCAACTGTCTTATGGTCTTTTTGGGAAGGCCAGTGAGGAGTCCATTACAATAATCCACCCTGCTGGTGATGAAAGCATGCACAAGTTTCTCTAAGTCTTGTCTGGAAACAAAGCATCTAATTCTTGCAATATTTTTCAGATGATAGTATGCTGATTTAGTTATTGCTTTGACATGACTACTGAAACTAAGCTCTGACTCTAGTGTCACACCAAGATTCCTGACTTGATGTTTAGTTGTTTGACCCCTAGAGAGAAGGTATGCGTTCACCTTGAGAACTTCAACTTTGTTTCCAAACGCAATGACTTCAGTTTTGTCTTTGTTTAACTGAAGAAAGTTTTGGCACATCCAACTGTTGACTTCATCAATGCATTGGCACAGGGAGTCTGCATAGCTGTGGTAAGCAGTTTGGTTATTTCTCATTATTTGGCTCATTGGGAGCATATACAGGTTGAACAGGAGTGGCGCAAGAATTGAGCCTTGAGGGACTCCGCATGTCATGGATGTCCACTCAGACTTATGGTCTCCTATACTCACATAATAACCTCTCCCATCTAAGTATGACCTGAACCATTTTAGGAGAGTTCCCATAAAACATGAAAACACAACGTGTGTTAGGGTGTGTGTGTGTGTGTCAGTTTTCCCATTGTGGTTGCAGTAGATGCTTTAGTAGATTATACAATGATGATACAATATCTCAGGATTACAGGTGATTTACTTTCTCTGAGCATTCATGAATATGATCAAACATATTCCATCTTTTCATCAACATTCCCGGTAGAAGCAGACAGAGTTGTGTAGCCGATGATGTCACTGGAGATCTTTTTAAAGTCAACCTGAAATTGCATTTGCGACCCATTTTACCCCTAGAATATGCAAAACTATATTTGTTTAAGAGTCGTCCTATTTTAATATGCTATTATAGTTTTTATTAATATTTTGGATCCAGTTTTCTTTCTTATATTTTAATTTTGTCATGTGCTTTTGTCATTTTTATACATTGTTTTTAAAAAATAAAATATATTTTAAACAATTGGTTGATAAATTTGTTTGTTTGCTTGAATGCATTAATGTATTGTAAGTCATTTTGGATATAAGTGTCTGCTAAATGCGAAAGCGTAACTAATATTTATAGCTTTAATTTATTTTTATTTCAATTTTAGTCATTTTAGTATTTCAACTTTTTTTCAGTTAGTTGCAACATAACAGCAAAATTTCTACGTTTTGCTGGTTTGTTTTTTTGTTTGTTTTGTTTTTCACTTTAAGTTCCACAACAAATGTATCCTCCAATTCTTTAGAAAACCATCACTTGGTTCCATTAATAACCTTTAATATCCATGAAACCTTTCAATTGCACAAAAGGTTCTTTAGATTATTAAAATATTACACGCAAAAATAATGTGTTATTAAGAATGTTACTTTTAGGGTTCTTCTATGACATCACTGTGAAAACTCCTTTTGGTTCTTCCTGGCACCTTTATTAAAGCGTATATCAGGAGCTTTTTTCCGAACCCAAACCCAAACCCAAACCACCGATCTGAAGAACTTACACTGAAACATCAAGAACTTCTTTTAATCTCCCCAAACCCATAAAGCAGCTGAAGCAGAACACAGTTCTCTGTGAATCGAGCCGCTGAAGAACCTTTATCTGTCAGAGAGATGTACGAGAGAGAGAGTTTATTTTGGCCATTGTGTTTTTATGTTCATGTCTTGCTCAAAACTGTGTAACATTAATGTGTCTTTTCCTCTCAGTTGAAGAGGAGAACCCGGAGTTCTGGAGGAGTGCGGCTCAGAACACACTGCGTTCGGCTCTGGCCAGGAAAATCAACACTAATGTGGCCAAGAACATTGTGCTGTTTCTGGGAGACGGTGAGCACAGGCTTTATGATCTAGATCTCATCATAATTCACCAATTTACAGTATTAATCACAGTACATTAACACAATTGTGTCGTATGACAAATTTCTGATATATTGTTAAACTCTGCAAACGATGCTTTATTTAAATACATTCATTTGCATACGTTTACAGAACAGAAATATCATTGGATAAAGCCAAGTTCAAATTTATTTTTTAATTTTGTTGATATATTTAAGTTAAAAGTTTTGACAGAGGGGATTTGGGATATTTTTAGCATTCCATAAATTAGAAAAATAAAAGTTTTAATGCTCTAGTTTAATGATATTTTAGTATTATTTTTACATTATAGTTTTTATTCATATTTTTTTAAATACCCTCTGTAAAGACATCAGAGAATAGATAGAAATTATTTATTATTTATTTGTAATTTTTATGTTGCTTTAATATTTAGTTTTAATTGATTTTTATTTAAGTTTTAGTACTTTTTTTTATTTCCAATTAGTCATTTTAGTGCTACAACTTAAGCTGATTTCAGTTAGCAACATTTCTCATTTTTGTTTAGATTAAGTTTTTCATCTAATATTAATTTATTTTCAGCTTTTTTTTTTCAACTAACAAAACATGTTTTTATAGTTTTAGTTAACAATTATTTTGAGTATTATTTATATACTATTATAATTTGTATTCATATTTCTCAACAGCCAAAAGAAAAACGGGAAAAAAAAAGTTTTTTTACCACGTTTTTAAGGAATAAAATGTTAAATATATTTAAGGCGAATGTTATATGAACAAACCCCTCAGTAAAAACCTTCAGAATATAGATAGGAATAAATCTGTAAGTTTTGGCATATGTAAGTGCCGCTGAAGTGGAGAAAAAACTTTTTAAATATATGTATTGTAATTGAAATCAATAGACACAAATAGATAAAGTGCAATACAATTAACACTTAAAAGTGTATTTATAAATGTAATATAGTAGCAAAATAGACAGTGTTTTGTGTTTTTGTCAATTTCTCCACATTGACCAGTGCCTGAAAAAACTATAGTTTTTACCTTAAAGCTCAGCTTACTGTCCAGACCAATCAAAAAAACCCTGCCTGACTCGCACCAGCCAATCAGATCAGGCCATTTCAGATTGGTGTGAAACATGATAGTCTGTGAGAGTGTGTGAGTGGCCTGTGGATCTGATGGAGTGTGTGTTTTAAACAGGAATGGGTGTGACCACCATCACAGCGGCCCGTATCTTAAAGGGCCAGTTACAGAAGCGCTCGGGAGAGGAGACCGTCATGAACATGGACACCTTCCCGTATGTGGGTCTTGCTAAGGTAATACTTTTTATTGTTATTATTATTCATGCTTTAAACAACTAAACAGTACAACATACATTTTGGAGCCAGGGGAGCAAAGAAAACATTTAATAAATAAATAAATAAATAAGCATTCACAAAAATACAAGACCTTTGTATCAATCAAAGATTTTGAAGACAGTACACAAATGAACACTCTTACTGTCTATAAGGAATATTGGATTTATATTGGAATAGCTGTTCCATTAGTACTAGATTGAATAGTACAAAAGTAATTTTCAAATTCTTTAAGGAATACTAAGAAAGGGGGCTTTTTGTTAGAAAACTTACACTTATGAATGTGAAATTTGACTAATAAAATTAACAAATTAATTACAAAAACCTCCTTATTCGCACTGTTAGCATACTTTAAATATCCAAAAATTAAATTTTCAAAATGCAAAAAAAAAAATGAATTGCTAAAGTAATAATACTGTCTTCAAACAGGTTTCCCTAAGTCTGTCATTGGCCAGTCATACAGATAGTCCCGCCCCCAATCTCACTCCATTGGTTGAGTCAGAAGTTGACATGTTTCAAAAGTGTCAGTGTTTCACTCTTCAGGACGTTTCAGTATTATTTATATACTATTATAGTTTTTATTAATATTTTAATTAGCTTTTATTTGTATATTTTTTAGTTTGTATAGAATTTTATGTGTTTTTTTTAAATATTACCATTTAGTTTTTATTTAGTTTTATTTAATTTTTAGTACAGTTTTAGTTTATTTCCAGTTTGTAATTGGTGCTTTAAGTTAAACTAATTTTTAAAAAAAATCTTTAGTTTACGTTTTTCATCAAATAATTGTTTTATTTGATTTCAGCTTTATTTTAATTAACAAAACATTTATTTATTTTAGTATTATTATTTTTTATTCATATTTTGAATTAACTTAATTTTAAGTAATTTTATCTGCTTTTGTTTGCGTAGTAATGTATTTCCAGTTAATAATGTTAGTGCTTCAACTTATTTCAGTTCATTGCCAAGGCCGCATTTTGTTTACTTAATTTAATACTTAAGTAAGTACATTTTATGTTATATTTCAGCTTAATTTCAATGAACAATTTTTTTTTACTAGTTTGTTTTATTTACTGATAATTTTAGTATTATTTATATACCATTAGAATTTGAATTCATATTTTGAATTAGCTGAAAATTGTCAAATAAATTAAATTGTCATTTATTTATTTATTGATTGATTGATTGATTGATTGATTGATTGATTGAGTTAGACATTTTAGTTCTTCAACTTATTTCAGATCACTGCCATGGCTGCATTTTCGTTTAGTTTAAGTTAATCTAATACTAATATTTTATAATATTTCAGCATTATTTCGATTAACAATGTTTTTTTTTAATAGTTTTAGTTACTGATATTAACTCTGCATCAATCTGCTAAAGGCTTATAGTGTGTGTTTGTAGGTTTACTCAGTGGATTTCCAGATTCCTGACAGTGCAGCGACAGCTACAGCGTATCTGTGTGGAGTGAAGGCTAACCTGAACACACTCGGTGTGAGCGCAGCCGCTCGTAACGGTGTGTGTCGCTCTCAGAAGGGCAACGAGGTCACGTCTATCCTCAGATGGGCTAAAGACGCAGGTACAGCAACACACACTCACACTCTACAAAAGCAAACTGACACGCAAACACAACGCTTTCTGTTCCCCTCAAAGATTACACAGCCAACATTCTCACTTTGAGTTTATCTGAGTGTGTTTCAGCTGGTGTGTGTTTATCTGAGTGTGTTTCAGGTGTGTGTTTATC
>CM038630.1:3876288-3883788 GCA_021554675.1 Leuciscus idus
GAAGCTGCTTTGAAACAATTTCTATTGTATAAAGCGCTATAAAAAATAAAGATGACTGACTTAACCTTATCATACATTATCATAACATTATTATCAGCAGAGAGAGTGTTTCTGTTGTATATTTTGCTCATATTTCATGCGTCTCATCCTCCTGTAAGTGTGTTTTGCAGTTGAAGTGTGTATTTCCATCTGAAAATGCTTCAAATGTCAAGCTCATCAATCATCCATTAAATCTACTGTGCTAAATTAATGCATTTATCTTCTTTCTCATTTCATTCATGATCACACTGAATAATTCAAGATTTTAAAAATAAATTTCATTCATCGTTGGCTGGTTTTCATGATGGACGTTGTATTACAAAATGCTCTAATAATCTCCATATCAGATCATTACCAGCAGGAGCCGTTTGCAACAAAGAAACCACTAAGTGATCATTCTGTGCTAATTTTAGACTAATAATTTAGACAATATTTAATATTTAATTTTAATTTAATCTAGCGCTTTGGGTATGAGAACATTTAAAATGTATTATTATTTTTAGACTAATTTAGTCTGTTACAACCAGGCCAAGAACTGATAAATTTGTGATGAAAAAAGTGTAGAATTTAATTAATTAACAAAGACCCGTGAAATTGCAAGAAAATTTCACAAAAAAAATAAAAACATGTTGACAGTCACTAATGTGGTTGACTAATTATAATAAATAAAAAATGTAAGAAATGTTTTAAATATGAATATTAATATTTATAATAAATATATAAATCTAAAAAAAATTTATTCATGCCATTTTATTTGAAAGTATACTAGCAATACTTTATAGTGTTTGCCATATAATCACCTGAATGCTGCTGTAAATTAACCGAATTAATGATGTGATGTAAAAGGATGAGATGTTTTTATTTCTAGCAGGATTTTAACACTAATAAATAATTGTTAATAAAAATCCTGTTGAAAATAAAAATTATTAACAGCATAAAAGCCAGTTCACACCAAGGACGATAACTATAATGATAACAGTAAATATTTACTTCCAAAAATTGTTCTTAACATAAAACAATGAGTCCACACCACAAATAAAACAATAACGCCAAAATATCCTTGTAATCACTTTCAGAACTGATTTTTATTAATTTTTTCAGCTACGGAATGATACAAATATTGACAGACAATCAGAATCCATCCTGCTTTAAAGAGCTTGAGCATTTAAAGTGGAGGACGACAAAACCGTATAACACACATTATAAATAATCTTCCGTTGGTGTGGACACTAATATAATTAGGAGCTATTGTATCCGTTAGTGTTTTATTATTATTATTCCTCCTCCTTCCGCTCGAGTCTATGATTGGTCGCCCATAGAACCGTTTGTGGGAAAATGATCAAATTTGGCACACAGATGGAGGACAGTCTGAACATTAAACACACCAATTTTGGAGTATCTGACTTAAACGCTCTAGCGCCACCAACTGTCCAAAGTTGCACTTATGTTTAAGTGAACCTTTTGAACCGTACAGGCTAGAAACAAAATAATTTTCTCTCTGATTCCTTGACTCAAGGAATGACAATTCAGACGACAATACTATATAAAAAAAAAAATTTGTCATGGCAAAACGTTATTCAAATCTTTTTGATAAACCAAACCGTTCTCCAATAACACCCAAACGAATTCAACAAAGAGCTCCTCAAAATGGATGCGAGGCTATATCTCCACAAAGCTTTAGCGTAATGTAATACGTAATCACAAGCATGATCTGAGGCTATGCTTGCAGCGTTTCAGCACTCCGCCACCTACTGGTCAGGAGATATGCAAATTCCCTCGTATATTTTCACTATTTTTGCTTGTAACTGCTGAACAGTTTGCCTAAAAATCATAAAACTGGTTTCTTTTGCTTTAGTGCTACATACAGAGTCGAATGATACCCCATTTTACTTTGTTGGACATCGGCCATTTTGAATTTAGTTGTAAAAGGCTGTATTTTACGATTGCATTAGCGCATTGTTACGAAACTCTGTAATAGTCATCGGCACCATGTCCTAAAGTTACTCACAGTTTCGGAACAGTGCCACCTTGGGGTCATAATTTATAATGAAATTTCCAAAAATGCTCATAACATTTAAGAGAACAGTGATGTAAATTATGGCATATTTTGTCGAAATCGCTGTCCGCCATTTTGAATTTCTTTGTCTGACTTTCACCAAAATTGGCACAGATCATCTTCAGATCATGCTGGCAAAAAGATATAAAACTTTTTTTGATTGACCAAACCGTTCTCGAATAACTCGTCAACAAACTGTAGGCTGTAACTCTGCAAGACTTTGGCATATTGACACTTTGAATGTCTCATTGTCACCTCACACTGACCACACAAAATCAATTTCATAACAGCGGCACCAAAAATAAGCAATTCAATCATATTAGTAGTGATTGTATTAGTTTTCTCAGCCATTTTGCCAAAAAAAAATCAAAAAATTTCTTTAATTACTCATTGTTGCAGTTAATCTGAAGCTCCAAGCCATGTTTGCTTAATATAACTCATCATGCCTTTTTTTGTGTTTGGCCCATTAATTGCTGCTTGCAGCTATATTTATTAATATGATTATCGTCCTTGGTGTGAACGGGCCTTAACTCTGAGCTGAGGGAATGTGTTTTTGGTGTCTCTTCAGGGAAGTCTGTGGGTATAGTGACGACCACCCGTGTTCAACACGCCACTCCTGCTGCTTCATACGCTCACAGCGCTAGCAGAACCTGGTACAGCGACTCTGACCTGCCGTCTTCTGCCGTCACCGGAGGGTGTGTGGACATCGCCTCACAGATGCTCAGAAACACGGATATAGATGTGAGTGTGTGTGAGGGAGAGGTGTGACCCCATAGGTGTGTTCATGAAATGTCATTATTGCTGTTATTGATCAGATCACATGTAAACGGAGCCTGTATCATAAACTCCAGAGTAAACCGATGACTGTGTGTGCAGGTGATCATCGGAGGAGGTCGGAAGTACATGACGCCTAAAGGGTTTCCCGACCCGGAGTATCCCGCAGACCTGAGCGCACAGGGACAGAGAAAAGACAACAGAAGCCTCATCGATGAGTGGCTGAGCATGAAGGAGGGAAAGGTAAAGAGAGAGAGAGAAGCAGAAGAGCCTTCACAACACATTTGACTTCATTTTGTGAAATATCTCCAGGAGAAACATGAAATTTAGCAAGTGAGAAACACAGAAGGTAGGACTTGATTGGATGAATTTTAGAAGTGCAATGCGCAATATGGGGGAATAAGTCCCGCCTTCTAAATAAAAGAGCCAATTGCCAATTGTTAAAGTCATCACATGTTCTAAAACACACACTTACGACTGCAAATCAGGGGCCAGCCTGAAAAGGACAGTTTTTTGGCATGATGTGAGCATTTAGAAACAATATATGAGACAGTTATTGTCAGACAACAGTCAAACTTGGTAAACAGCTTTGGAGAATTTGATGTTTCCCCATTCAAAGAGAGAGGCGTCACTTGCATGACTGAAATAGCTGTGCGAGAGGCGTTTCAAAGATGGCCGCCGACTGAAATGACTTCCTTTAATGGGACTTTGCCTTGGCGTGTTTGTGCAGGTTGCGAGATACGTGTGGAATAAAAGAGACTTTGACGCCGTGGATCCTGAAAAGACAGATTATCTGATGGGTACGAGTCCTTCATTTAGACCAGAGACACATGATCCCTGAAGGGTTTGAGTTTCTGAACCTGAGGAACTGAGATGATGAGCTTTATACCAGTCTAATTGTAGTATTATTTATAAGCTATTATAGATACTAATATTTAGAATTATTTTAGCTTTTTTTTGTAATTTTTTTATTTTATTATTTGATTTCAGCTTTATTTCAATTAAATTAACCCTAACTATAAAGTGTTTTAACAGTTTTAGTTTTAATTAACAGTAATAATCCTGCTTCATGTTGCCATGAGTTTCAAGGTCTTAAGATCCATCAAAAATGTGATTGAAAAATAGTGAATGTTCCCCCTCTCTGTCTCTCTAGCCCTCTTTGAGCCTGGTGATCTGAGGTTTGATGTGGAGAGAGACCCCAGCATGGATCCTTCCATCTCAGAGACCACAGAGAAAGCCATTCAGATCCTGAAGAAAAATCCCAAAGGATTCTTCCTGCTGGTAGAAGGTCATCAACTGACAAACAACCAATCCATCAAACGAATAACCAATCACTGACAACAAACCAATCATCCATCCGTCCATATACATCTATCCATCACCTTTCATATTCATCCATTCATCCATCCATCCATATTCATTCATCCATCCATCCATATTCATCCATCCATTTTCATACATCCATCCATCCATATTCATCCATCCAACCATATTCATCCATCCAACCATATTCATCCATCCATCCAAAAATATTCATCCATCTATCCATATTCATACATCCATTTATTCATATTCATACATGCATCCATCCATATTCATACATCCATGCATATTCATCCATCCATATTCATCCATCCAACCATATTCATACATACATACATCCATATTCATACATCCATATTCATACATTCATACATCCATATTCACACATCTACTCATCCATATTTATCCATCCATCCTTCCACATCCATCCATGCATATTCATCCATCCAACCATATTCATCCATCCATCTATCCATATCCAAACATTCATTCATTCATCCATCCATCCATTCATATTCATCCATTTATCCATCCATATACATCTACCCATCCATATTTATCCATCCATCCATCCTTCCACATCCATCCATCCGTATACATCCATCCTTCCACATATATCCATGCATATTCATCCATGCATCCATATCCATCCATCCAAGTAAAATAATCTGAATGAATGGATTTTGATCAAACCTCAAAAATGGGGTGTTCAAAAGAAAAATAGGAAACTTTTTGAACAACTGAGCCCAGTTGTAATACCTGTAATTTGGCACTGATCACTCAGATTTGGTCTTCGTGTGGTTTCACAGGTGGCCGTATTGATCAGGGACATCACGACAGTCGCGCATCCATGGCTCTGCATGAGGCGGTTGCTCTTGATGAAGCTGTGGCTCGCGGACTGGAGCTGACCAATGAGGAGGAGACTTTAACAATCGTCACGGCTGACCACTCCCACGCGTTCACCTTTAACGGCTACCCGTTCAGAGGGAACAGCATTCTGGGTGTGTTTCTGTTCGTGTGCGCATCTGAGGCCATGTCCACATTAATACGTTTTCGTTTGAAAACGCATCTTTTTCTCTCTTTTCCAGGCAAATTTTTTTTTATTATGGGTCTCCTAATGGTTCCAATAATCCTCACTTGTCAATCATCTGTTGTTTCTCAGGTAAATCTCCAATCTTCGCCTCAGACTTTTTACCCTACACGACTCTAATGTACGGAAACGGACCGGGACACAAAATCGTCGACAACAAGCGTCCAGACCTCCGCGGTGTCGACACCGGTAAGAAAATCATCACAAACAAGTATTCATTACTTCAATGAGCTCATTGTTCCTGCATTACATTGTTAAATTAATACTTTTTTCGCTAACTGTGATTTTGTATATGTACATTACCGAAAAACATAACTTACACATTTAGCTCTGATCACAGATCACTCTAAGTTGTAATGTGGACTCATGCATTTTCTGTAAAGCTGTTTTGAAATGATGTGTATTGTGAAAAACGCTATACAAATAAATGTGAATGTGAATTGAACCTAGCTCGCTGAAAACACTGATGATGTGTGAGTATTTCTTCTGGTTCTCTCTCTCTCAGCCGATAAGGATTACGTTCAGCAGTCGGCCGTCCCGCTCGATACTGAGACCCACGGTGGGGAAGATGTGGCGCTGTTGGCCCGCGGCCCCATGGCTCATCTCTTCCAGGGCGTTTATGAGCAGAACTACATCGCTCACGCCATGGCTTACGCGGCCTGCATCGGTGCCAATCAGCAACACTGCGCTGCGACCGCTGAGCCTGATGTGATTCCCTACTCATCCACTGACCCGGGAAGCTCCGCCCCCGACACGCCCCTCTGCGCCATGACGACGGTGATCCTGAGCGTGTTAATGAGTGTTTTACTGCACTGAGAGAGAGACAGCAGCAGATATTCACCAAACAATCATAATTTGAGAATGTGAAATAAATGCTTATGGCAAAACACTACAGGGAAAAACTTATTTTCTTATGCACTAGTCAGTTTTGAGCTCTATTTTGCTTCCATTTCATGTTAGACTATAGGAAATAAAACATTCAAAATACTCTTTTAAAGACCCACTGAAGTGTCTTGGAACGCGCAGCTTTGTTTGATGCGTTGACGTCATTTCCACTGAAACAGATGGCTAAGGCGGGACATCCTCCCCCTTTTCAAATAGCCAATAGCGTTTAGTTTACCTCACAGACTGCGAGATGTACTTGACAGCAAAGCGGATCCGAGCGCTGATGATACTCTGATGATTCAGTAGTAGAGGTGTGAATAAATTCAAGCCATTTAATTCTTAACCAACGTACAGTTGGAGAACTGAATAAAACTCGAGCGTTTGAGCAACCGAACACACACTCACACACACACATATTGCTCTGTGAAGTGTCAATGACCGCTTTGGCCAGGTGGTGTTTATAGCGTAGGGGGCGGAGCTTTAGATTCTAGAGAGCATTTGATTGGACATTAGATGTGATGAGAAGCTGAAGTCCGCGGTGATGTCATTAAAATCCCTGATCCATTTTAGCGGAAGAGAGAGACTGTAAGTTTTGAATGCTTATATCTCATAAATGCTAATTTTGTCATTGTTTTGGAGTACATTAGCTTATTCATAACCTTAAGGCTAACATACAGTATATTTATACTAAAAGCTAAAAAACTTACATTTTGATTTTAGGGGGCCTTTAAGTGTTTATTTTATTAGTTACACTTTATCTGTTTACGTCTGTAAAGCGTTTTCACTCAGTAGAAAATAATGTCAGTTCTATGCTGACTTTAAATTTAATAAATAAAATATTGTAGGCTATTTAATCATTCAAGATATTAGTAATGCATCCTAGCGAATGGGGAAAGTTCTTCGAACGTTCTGGCAAAGTTACGAAGAAACGTTCTTCCAGTAGCGTTTATAGATTATTCGTTCAAAGTTATTCGGTCTTTAATAATGCTCTCAAAACATTAGAACTAAAACGTTATTTATACATCATTCATGGACGTACATTTTTTAAATGTTACATTTTTCAGAACGTTCAGTGGGCAGTGACATTCACATAATGCTTGCAAAATTCTAAAATGGAACGTTGACTTAACGTTCACATAACCGAGGGAAAACGTTAACATCAAAACATTTTGAATGTTCAAAAAATATTCTTAGAAACGTGTTTTGTCATTTGGGATGTATGTATTTTTAAAAGTTATGTATTCCTGAATTAAACAGAATTTTGAGTGAGAAATAAATAGGATGGGACTTGATGGATCCTTCATAGATTCATATTATTTCTCCATCTAAGTTT
>CM038630.1:3888788-3916288 GCA_021554675.1 Leuciscus idus
TTTGAAGAACAGTGTGAAAGTGTGTTTGCCTTTGGGAGAAATGCTATTTTAGTCTGAATGTGTTTGAAGAACAGCAGTTTTGTTTGAACGGCTGTACATGTGTTTCAATCATTCATTTAGTCTGTCTGGAAAATAAAAGTTTAATCTTTGCATTTGGGAGACAGGCTGGTTTTGTTCAAGTGTGTCTGGAAGAACAACAGTTTAGTGTGTTTTTGTTCTGGAGAACAGCTTTTTGTAGTCTATAAAATTTGTGCTGAACAGGTTTTTAGTGTTTGTGTTTAAAGAAATGTAGCATAATAAATATGCTTAAAAATAAAGTTTTTTTTTTTTACCTTTCAAATCCACGGAAACTTTCAATACCACAAAAGGTTCTTAGACATTTTAGAATGTTGTTCAAACTAAGGGGGAAAGAACGGTTCAACAAGAACAACAACAACAACAACAACAAAAATAATAATGAAAAAAAAAAAATATATATATATATATATATATATATATATATATATATATATATATATATATATGAATGTGTGTGTTGTGTGTGTGTTTAATAGTATGTATGTGTGGAGAACAACAGTTCAGTCTTTGCATTTGTGAGGAACGCTGGTGTAGTCCGTGTGTGTTTGTGAGGACGGGTTTTCCTTCATCCTCCAGAAGCGCAGGAGTTCAGAAACTAGTGCAGACGGGCTGATTGAGAGAGAGATGGAGGGAATGAAGGAAGGCAGGAAGGCTATACTCGAGCGCTGCTTAGCATAATGCGTCTTCCATCAGTTGATGTTGTGTGTCTGTCCGCGTAACACCCGAGCATGGGCTGTGTCGCCTCCAGAACGCCAGTCGGTGAGAATCTGTTTTCCTCTGAGCATGAACACAGGCGTGTGAAACCTGAGCTCGACTGCAGCTCACACACACTTCTGATGGAGATGTGCACAAACTGCAGGCTTTTCTTTCCTCCTCGGTAGTGCTTGCGAGTGCATGTATGAGCTGATCGGACAGATCACGCAGGGTTTGCATGAATCTGCATTAAACTGCATCAGTGCTCGTTCATCACATGCTGGTCCTCGACTCGGGTTACATTACAGAAGCTTGTGCTTCATTGTGCGTGCGCCAGGAGTGATGCATGTACAGTATGCAGTGAACCAGCAGCGTTTTGCCCTTGTTTACAGCATGTCGACGACAAGTACAGTGTCAGTATGAGTGTGTTTCCTCAACTACAGCACTTTTATGTCCTAGAGGCTGATTTGTATTAAAACTAACGGTTACGCTTTATTTTAAGGTGACGTAGTCATTGTACTTACTCAAATACTGAGGAATATTAATTAACTACATGTACTTACTTTAGGGTTAGGGTTTGGTTTAGTGTTAGTTGCTTATGCATAATTTACAGTTATTAGGCTACTATAGTAAGTACATGTAGTAATGTGTAACTACGTCATTGTAACATAAAGTGGGTTACACTTTATTTTAAAGTGTCATTATTACAGTGTAATTATATATTTAAGTACTGAGTATTAATTATCTACATGTACTTACTATAGGGTTAGGGTAGGATTAGGGTTTGGTTGAGGGTTAGTTGCATGTAATTATGCATAATTTACTGTTATTACTAGGGTAAGTACATGTAAGATATGGACACTGTAAAATAAAGTGTTACCAAACATTAAAAGTGAATTGGAAACTTACTCAGAATTTGACATAATTAAATTTACATCAGCGGCCGTCAAGCATAGTTGCATGTATTATTTATACAAATATGGACACTTTTGACCATATTTGAAGAAATAATACATGCAACTAGTGCTTGACGCTGATATTAATTTAATTATGTCCAATCCGTTTATTTATTGTTGTTACTTTGCAAATGATTATATATATAGATTTTAGATAGTGCTATGAGTGAATAAACCATTTCTCGTTTTTTTATACCAAAAATATTTGAAATGTCATTGCAATTAAGTTGCATGATGTACTGAATTTGAAAAGTTTATTTAAAAAAAATTTGCACAGGGTCAAAAGTGTCCATATTTGAAGAAATAATACATGCAACTAGTGCTCGACGCTGATGTTAATTTAATCCTGTCCATCTTGATTAACGTCCAGGTCTTTCCCCCACGATCCGTAGTACAAGAAACGAGTACGGAAAAAAACTAAATCCAACGCCTTTCCACTCCGAGAGTCTCGAACAAATGACCTCAGATTTATTTTCACCACGCAAATCGTTTCTTAATCTCGTGCTGTAATTATTAATGACATATCAGGATACCGGGGCCATACAAAACCTGCACGCGCCATTACTCCTGTCGCGTGAGTGTCGTGCCGTTAATTGCTGATAAACGTGCCGGTTAAGGTTTGGCATCCTCGCGGAGACAGGAGAGATAACTGATCATGTTCCTTTATCTGTGAAGAGTTAGACTACACTTACAATAAAGGTTCTTCGTTGGCATTTGTGGTTTTATGAAGAACCTTTAACATCCACTCCACTAAAGGTTCTTTATAATAGAAAAACGTTCTTTAGATTATTAAAATGTTCTTCAGACTAAGAAAAAATGTGTTATTTTAAATTGATAGTGATAGTGCATGTACTGTATTTACTCACCCTCATGTCGTTCCAAACCTGTAAGACTTTAGTTCGTCTTCAAAGACACAGATATATGTTGGGTCTCGTATACTAATAATTGTGTGAATTATTTGTATTTTACCCACAGAAGAACTAATTCACAACATGAACGTATGCACATGCATTTGTTCTTAACCTCATTCTATAGTTAATGTACTCTAAACGAGCGACCTGTGCACAAGGTTAGTAATTTGCATAAAACACGCCCAGAGACATGTCCATATAACAGCTTTCCACACAACCTTTACTTTCATCACTCTCTCATTTTTTTGAAAATGTTTGAAATGTCTTTGCAATTACATGCTACACATAATTTAGTGTGACATTTAGACAGTCAAGTTCGCTAGCATTAATTAGCATGTTGCTAGCATGTTTTAACTCGTTATTAGCACGAATCACCATGTTGCTAGCATGAATTAGCACATTGATAGCAAGTTTTAACATGTTGCTATAATGAAATAGTATGTTGCTGGTATGTTTAACACATTGTTATCGTGATTTAGCATGTTGTTAGCAAGTTTTAACACATTGTTAACATGAATTTGCATGTTTTAGCACTGTTAACATGAATTAGCCTGTTGCTAGCACATTTTTAACTCATTTGTAGTCTAGTAATTTTTAGCATCATAGTTGCTAGGCTTTGCTAGTGATAGATAATTGGTGGATGAAGCTTAAATACTCTATTATAGTTGTTGTATAAAAGTTTTTACCCCCTCAATGTAAGTCTATAGGATTTTTCGTAGGTTTGATTGTCCATTTAACGAAAACCGTAAGTCTGATCAGTTAGAAAAGATATAACAACCCAAGTCAGACAAGTCTGAAGGTCTGACCCGAGATTGTTGGTTGTAGCTTTAAAGCTCTTGGAGGAGATACTGACTCAATTTTAGTCAAAGAAAAAGGATTTCAGTATGTTGGTTTGGTCAAGTTTGATGCAAATTCAAATTCTGCTATAAAGCCTCTCTAAATAAGACATTAGTGTTGTTTTTCAGCTTGAGTCAGTCAACAGAGTCTGTTACTAAATTAATCAATTATAAAAACCAATTCATTTCAGATTGCATTGAATGAATTGCAGGAATAATGACCTCCATAAGAGTGTGAAACAGTTTCAGCGGAGTCAGATTGCATCAGCTTTGACCTGAGAACAGCCACACTTTATAAGTTCTGCTGTCACCCTGGAAAGGACGAGGATGGGAGATTCGTCTCGGTACGGTTATCAGGACAAGGACGGAGCGTACGCTCATGAAAGTGCTTCATGTATATCGAGACTGAGTGAGGTCATCTCTCCGGCCCCAGATGGCCCGGTCCACCGGTGGCCTGGAGTCTTTCCGTGTCCCGGCGTGGGGCGACGACCAGATGGATGTGATACGGTTTGCTAGAGAGGATCGTGTTTTAGAGGACCAGGGATTTTGGACACAAGAATAATTTTTCATCTCTCAGTCTGGCTCTCATCAGGTGGTTCTTCTGTTTGATTTGTTTGTGGGTCACTCCGCTAGAACTAAGCGTCTGTAAAATCGTGTCGGTGAGTCAGCAAAGCGCCCTGTTGATTTCATGCAGAGACGCTACTGATGTTATTGAAGATAATATTTTCAGCAACAAGTCTGGCAATCAATCTGGCATTAATCCAGAGAGAATCTCACTAAAACAGGTCTCGATTACATTTCACCTCAAGATAAAAAAAAAAATAATAAATTAAGAAATTGTATATATACATATTAGTGCTGGGCAACGATTAATCGCATCCAAAATAAAAGTTTGTGTTTACATAATATATGTGTGTGTACTGTGTATAATTATTTTGTATATATAAATACACACATGCATGTATAAGAAATATTTGCATGTATATACTGTATGTATATTTATACATTATATTATATATAAATATAAATATTTTATATATAAATAAAATGTTCTTAAATATATACATGCATATGTGTGTATTTATATATACAAAATAATTATTCAAGCGTAAGAGAAATCAATCCGGGGCTCAAGTTGATTTCTCCTTTGCGTCTCCTTGCGCTTGAATGGACACATACACAAAATTGTGTTAAAATAGCACCCTGTAGGCAATCATTTAATCTTTGATTACCAAAATGACATATTTAAATGTTTTTTCTTCATATCTTAAAATATCTTGAATGTAACTCTACATTCTCCTCATCTAGTATGCGTGGTCCTATGAATATGCAAATGAGCCCCGCCTCCACTCACTCACTCACTCACTCAGCTCCACTGGTTGACGATCACACGTTGATCTGATTGGTTACAAGGTAGTTTGTGACGTCAGAAACACCAGCGATTTCAAAGCGTGTGTTTGAGACTGTCTTTGGTTCACTGCAGTTTTAAGGAGGAAATACTCAGCAATGCTGTCGACCTATGAATTTACACATGGTTTGACTTAAAGCATATTAAAAACACCACATAGACATATAAACTACTTTCACCACAGGGGGACTTTAAGTGAACGTAAACAGACGAGAAGGAAATCGTACATGTATCAGTATCAGTATCAGTGCATTAGCTCTTAAAGTGACAGCAGCCTATAAATACCTTCTGCTGTCTGTGTCATTAATGTCAATCAAATAACAAAACACAGCTTTAACAAAGATTAATCTAGATTTAATTTATACAGTGAACACTATAGTGTTGCACCTCTACTAAATATACATTTAGACCAGAGAAGCCGTTTTTCTAATGGATGTAAATGAGAGGAGAGGCTTCACTACCCTTAATTAATAAACCACTTTTGTGAGGAAATAGCTTATCATTTAATTAATCGACAGACTCTTCGCTAATCTTCAACATGTTTGCTCATAAATATTCATTTTGGATTGAGTTTACATGAAAAAATGCGGTTTTATAAGCGAAGTCATGGACAATTGCCGGATACGACAGGTATGACTGAGTTTACGCACTTCTCGTTCATTTATGGTAAACAGTGATTGACTGTCGCACATCTCTGAATGAAATTCAACGACCTCAAGGCTGTGATGTGATTGGATATCAAGGCACATGTGATCCAAGTTAGCCCTCCAATGTAAGAGCCACAGACCCTCCCACTATAAAAAGTCCATCTCTCGCCAGTCGCCGGCCACTTTATTAGGTACGCTTGTTCAACTGCTCATTAATGCAAATATCTTATCAGCCAAACACATTGCAGCAACTCAATGCATTTTGATGAAGACGATCTGCTATATTTTTAGCAATCTATATTGTTAAAAGCGCTATATACATGAAGGTGACTTGACTTGACTTGACTGAAGTTGGGCATCAGAATGGTAAAGAAAGGTGATTTTGAACGTGTCAGGCTGAGTATTTCAGAAACTGCTGATCTACTGTTATTTTCACACAATCATCTCTAGGGTTTACAGAGAATGGACCGGAAAACAGAAAATATCCTGTGAGCGGTTCTGTGAGTGAAAATGGCATGTCGATGTCCAGCTGATATAAAGGCAACATTAACTAAAATAAGCACTTGAGGTGCAGAAGAGCATCTCTGAACGCAGAAGAGCATCTCTGAACGCAGTAGAGCATCTCTGAACACTGAAGAGCATCTCTGAACACAGATGAGCATCTCTGAACGCAGTAGAGCATCTCTGAACACAGTAGAGCATCTCTGAACTCAGAAGAGCATCTCTGAACACTGAAGAGCATCTCTGAACGCAGAAGAGCATCTCTGAACACTGAAGAGCATCTCTGAACGCAGAAGAGCATCTCTGAACGCAGAAGAGCATCTCTGAACGCAGTAGAGCATCTCTGAACACAGATGAGCATCTCTGAACGCAGTAGAGCATCTCTGAACACAGTAGAGCATCTCTGAACTCAGAAGAGCATCTCTGAACACTGAAGAGCATCTCTGAACGCAGAAGAGCATCTCTGAACGCAGAAGAGCATCTCTGAACACTGAAGAGCATCTCTGAACGCAGAAGAGCATCTCTGAACGCAGAAGAGCATCTCTGAACGCAGAAGAGCATCTCTGAACACTGAAGAGCATCTCTGAACGCAGAAGAGCATCTCTGAACGCAGAAGAGCATCTCTGAACACGTCAAACCTTGAAAACCAGAAAACTGAGGCAATTCACACGGGCTCAACAAAACTGGACAACAGACGATTGGAGAAACATTGCGTCTGGATTTCTGCTGCGACATTCAGATGGTCAGAATTTGGCGTTAACAAAATGAAAGCATGGTTCGTCCTGCCTTGTATCAGTGGCTCAGGCTGCTGGGGGTTTAATGTGATGATTTTTCCCTTGGCACACTTTGAGCCTCTTAGTACCGTTGTTTAAACCCCTCAGTCTAGCTGAGCATTGATGCTGACCATGTCCTTCCCTTTATAACCACAGTAGACCATCTTCTGATGGATATTTCCAGCAGGATAAACACACATGTCACAAAATCATCTCAGACTGGTTTCTTGATCATGACGATGAGTTCACTAAACTTAAACGGCCTCCACAGTCTCAGTCTAATAGAGCATCTCCTGGATGTGGAGGAACAGGAGATTCACATCATTAATGTGCAACTAATAAATCTACAGCAACTGTGTGATTAAATCATGACAATATGGACCAGAATCTCTGAGGAATGTTTCCAGCATCTTGTTGAATCTCTGCCATGAAGAATTAAGGCGTTCTGAAGGCAAAAACGGATCTGACCCGCTACTAGCAAGGTGTACCTAATAAAGTGGCCAGTGAGTGGATGAGGTCTTGGCATGTTTCCATGAGATTAAGTTAAAAGTGAAATGGTGTCATTGAGAGAAACTAACACCCCTGCTGGAGTCCAGACTGACTGATGGACCTCCACGGTCGTCAACATCAGTCACTGTTAGTATTGTCTGCATGTATTGGGTTTTATTGACCCTCATTAGGAAAGAGGTTTGAGATCAGGTGAAACTCAACACGATTTGAGCCCGGGGTGTTAACGGGACGGTAGGGGACACGGATCAGCAGCGCAGGAGAGCGAGCAAAACCTTAGGGCTTTAACCTCTGACCTTTATCTCTTGCGCGTTTACACACACACACACACACACACACACACACACACACACACACACACACACACACACACACACAGTGGTTTAAGCTCACAGAGATGGTCACAAATGTTTCTAATGTATCAAAGGATCATCTGGAGAGCATATGTCTGGTTCATATTTCATCCCTTTAATCAAAAGAAAGAACTGAGAAATGATACAGTCAAACCAAAATTTATCAAGACACCTTGCTATCCTAACTTATATAAATGAACTATAGTGTCCTGCACCCAATAGCAAAAAAAATAATAATAATTTGTATATGGTGTCTGAATAATTTCTGGTTTGACTGTATTTTGCAAAAATAAAATTGAAACCTATTTTACGATTGTTTGCATTGTGACATTATTTTCATGACAATTAAGGATATTTAATGTCCAAATTATCATGATTATATTGTGCCCCGATATTTAACTTGCAAATTTGTCATTTTAATTATTTTCAATGCTGATATATATAGTCTTTCTATATTAATTTTTACTTCTTTTTTTTTTTTGCCATTACAGTAATGAGAATTGTTTTGTTTTTTTGTTTTGTTTTTGTTTTTGAAGCTATTTGCATTAAAATAATGTGAATTGGTGAGGGCAATGGTTAATTGTCATGATATCATACAAATCGATAAATGATAAATATAGACTTTTAATATTGTTAATGGTCCTATACATCTAGGCTTCATTTTTTTTATGTAAAATGTAATTTATGTTCTTCTTTTTTTATGATTTTGTGATGAAATATGACTTGAGGCCTGTTCTGACACCAAGGATAAAAACTATAATCATTCAGTGCAGTTTTGTCGTCCGTCTCTTTAAATGCTTGAGCTCTTTTAAACAGGATGGATTCTGATTGGCTGTCAATATTTTTATGGTTCATCAGGGAGAAAAAAAAATAAGTCCAACAATATCATTACTTTGTGTCATTATCGTTATAATTGCGGACGGTATGGATTCTGCTATACTTTGACATTTAGAACGATTTAAATATTTATCGCTATTGTTATCGTCCAAGTTCTCGACATTGTGCTCATAAAATGATGCAGAATATGGTTGTCGTTTCCCATGGGAATGTAGTCAACATGTAAGTGTTAATGAACTGGGAACACATGCACACAGGAAATGATGTCATCTGTGGCGTGTGATGACGTCTCGCCGCATTAATAAGCCGCACCTGAGGGAGTGTGTGTGTGACATTAGATGTGAGGAGGCCTGTGGTGTTGATCCGTTGGGATCTGTGTGTGTGTGACGTGTGTGTCAGTCGATCGGGATCAGAGATGCTCCAGCTGGTGCATCAAATTGAATGATAGAAAAAATCTATAAATGTTGGTCTTTTCTCCATGCGACTGACCCGACACACTTCATTCCTCTGAAACTCTTGTTGCATAACGTGAATCCAGACCGTCAAGTTTAGAGTTTTCCAGATCAAGAAGGAGCATGTTTGTGTGGCAATACATGAATGGAGAAAGCTAAACTTTGTGTTTGTCCAGTATAGGATGTAAGTGATCCTGCATCTTGACTGCATGTTATTGCATGAGTGCATTAGAGAGATGACGGTCTGCATGAAACTGATCAAGAGAAGTGATCAGATCTACTGAAACTCTTCATATAGTGTTAGGGAGGCCAGATTACCATGATTAAAAAAAACACAAAAAAACATGAGAAATAGGTTTTTTGAAAATTGATCTTTGAACTTTGGATACAATGAATCCGACCTCAGTTGAACAACTGAAGTCACGTTTAGATTTGATGATTTCCAAAAGCAAGATTGTTCATTTTTATAACATACAGCCAATAAAGCATCAGCATATACTTGTAAAAAACACTGTTGTTCCATCATTTGTGCAATTATGCACATAGTTCGCCTTTCATTAGTATGAGGAAGCAACAGATTTGTATTTCATATTATAGCAAAGTGCTCAGTTTTATTTTAAATTAATGTATTTATAAAAAGGGATAAGGACATCTCGTCACACTGTCTGTCTATATCTATTTAAATCTATTTCTTATATACTTTATTATATGTAAATAAATACAATAATAACAACAATAATATTTTAATATAAATACTATTATGATATTAAATAATATTAATAATTGTAATATTTAAATAATATTAATTAATACAAATATTACTATTATTTATTTATATAATATCCCAGTAGAAATGTAGCCAGCTATAGATAGAAATAAAGATTATAAAATATATATCTGTCTATATGTCTCTCTTTAATTGTAATTTAAATGTATAATTTACTATATGCAAATACATAAAATTAATATTGCTGTTGTATTTTAATTTATATAAATAATTAATCTAATAATAATATTATTTATTAATATAATATCCCAGTATGAATCAGATATATTAGGTAGGCTAGCTAAATCTAGATATAAAGATTTATTTATTTATTTATTAATGTTTATATCTAGATAGCTACCTAAAATATTGGATTGTTCCTGGGATATTATATAAAAAAATAATCTTAATTATATTATTATTAATTGCTATTAATATTATTTAATATTATACTATTATTTATATGAATTCACATTAATTATATCATTAAAAATATATGAATTATTATTACATTTATTTACATAGCCTATAATAAAATGTGTGTGTGTGTGTATATATATATATATATATATATATATATATATATCTGTAAAAAAAAAAATGTAAATAAAACAAAGATTATTGAAGTATGTTTTAAAAAAAATAGCAAATCAGTCTTTCTAATTAAAATTTTTTATTTAATTCAATGTTCTACTTGCCATTTCTTTGTAACTGTTTATGAAACCTACTAGCAATTTCTGGGTGAAAATGTTCACCATTTTTTCAGTGTATACATAGCAATCAGATATTTTAGGTATTATCTATCTATCTATAATGTAGTATAACACCTCAGTATCAGTGGGATGGGGATGGTGTGGTTGCCATGGCTGGGGTCAGTAGTGACCCTGGATCACGTCACCAGTCACGAGTCGCACGGGTATATCTGTGGCAATAGCCAACAATACATTGTATGGGTCAAAATTATAGAATTTTTCTTTTATGCCAAAAATCATTAGGATATTAAGTAAAGATCATGTTCCATGAAGATATTTTGTAAATTTCCTACCGTAAATATATAAAACATGTATGTGTGTGAGTGAATGCTGCACAATCGCCAACATAAATGAACAACTTTAAAGGAGATTTTCTCAATGTTTCGATTTTTTTGCGCCCTCAGATTCCAGATTTACAATAGTTGTATCTCGACCAATATTGTCCTATCATAACAAACCATACATCAATGGAAAGCTTATTTATTCAGCTTTCAGATGATGTATAAATCTCAATTAAAAAAAAAATTGGCCCATGTGACTGGTTTTGTGGTCCAGGGTATTTTAGGTAGGCCTATCTATCTATCACCCCGGTATCAGTGGGATGGTGATAGTGCGGTTGCCATGGCAGTGTGCATTGGCTCGTTGGCTCGTGGGGTCAGTGTTGATTGGCTGAGCTCGATCCTCTCTCCCCACAGTGGCGGGCGACGGGTTGCGCGTGGACTGGAGCGCGAGGAGCTCCTCCTCAGATCTCGTGCTGCTGGGAAACACGCGGACCAGTTTGGCGCGCGGCCTGGGCGGGACATTTGGGCACTCGGACCGTTACCTCAAGGTGCCAAAGTTTCCTCTCAATCTGTTCCATTTCCATTTATATACTTCACAGCGTCCGGAACCGGCACTCGCCCTTTTCCTTCCTCTCCTGTCATTCGCCCCGCGTCGCGCGTTGGCGCGTTTGAAACAGGGACACTTATTCAACGCTTCTGCCATCGCGCTCCAAGGCCTCGCGTTCACCAGCTATTCCTGTCATCATTATAAATGGTTAACGCACATTCACACAACGCCTTCCAAACGCCCTCACTTGTGGCTGACGCGCGCGTCATGAGAGCGCGACATTCTCTGTCAGATCGCTGATTAATGGTGCGTTCAAGTCACTTTCGTCAGAGTGTACTTTCTCTTAACAAATTACACAAAAAATGAAGAACAATGAAATGTGCATCAGGTGTGCTTTGCTTTTTTATGTTTTTAATTAATTTATGAAGCCACTGCAAACTTTTTCGTTATACATTGTTAAATTATAATGCCATCATATTCTGTGCAGGCAATTAGCTTACTTCGCTGTAAATAGAACAGCCTGACATTATCACTGATAAATACCTTTAAGTGTTGTGGTATTCCGCCATGATTCTCACTGACACGCCCACAACTCGTAAAGATCGGGACTTGCAGAAAATCCCGAGCTTCCCACTCGTATTTATGACATTCAACTCGAACGAGATGACTTGAACGCGCCATTATTCAACGCTTCTGCATCTCGCTCCAAGGCCTGGCGTTCACCAGCTATTCCTGTCATCATTATGGTCACACAACGCCTCCCCAACGCCCTCACTGACGCGCGCGTCGCTCTGTCAGATCTGAGCTGATTAAGACTCGAGCGTTCGGAGCAGAAAATTGTTTTCTCAGCTTTTCTCGGATGGATAATGACCTAATTAACCCGGGCCACTTGCGCTGCACTCGTTCCTGGCTCTGACTTTCATTAAATGTTCACTAGTTAGTCGTCTAATCATTCACGAGACATTCTGAGTAATTAGCAATTAATTCTTTAATGTGTTTTTTTCAAACCGAATTCACAGCGTCGCTGCACTAATGTGTTTTGCCTTTGACTTAATGTCATTTAACAGTCGCTCGACAGGGAATAAACCCACAGGACTTCTGGAGGAGTTCCGTGTGCAGGAACACTGCTTTTTCCTCTTTATACCAGCATTTATACATTATACTTATTTTATATTTAAGTTTATACTATATACAATATACATTTATCTAATTAAAATTATAATATTTTTTATTTATTTATTCAAAATATGAATGGGCTAATATTTGTATTAATATTTATTAATAAAATAGTTTTTTTTCTTATGACCCATATTAATCAAAGAAATTAATGTCAAACATTTGTTCAAAACATTTTCTTAAATGGACAGATACATATGTATAGTATCAATTAATAATAAAATGTCATATATCAGATAAATGGGTATTCTATACAGTAGGCCTATAAGTGAAAGTATAAAATATGTTAATAAATATACTGTACATATTTTGTTTCTTATCAGATCTATGACCCATTTTGAGTCATGACCCACTAATAGAGAACCATAGTTCATAATATAAATAAAGTAATATAAAATAAATTAATAAAAATATATAAGCACTGTCAAATAAACAGTGGTGTGGTGCTGCAAAACAGGAGGATCTCAGAGAGAGAGAGAGAGAGAGAATCTGAATGTATAGAACAATCCGTCTTAATGATTTTTCTTGTTATTTCTTGTTTATATAAATTTATGTATTTGTTTACTGATTGATTTATTGACTTTATTGATTATTTGTTCATTGCTTATGTAATGGCCAATGCTTTGGCAATACTGTACAAGTCATGCCAATAAAGCTCTTTTGAATTGAATTTAGAGATAGACAGGTGTCATGACGAGGAATGCAGTTGGTGTGTGTGTGTAACGTGCTGTTTGCATGTGTGTTCATGAGAGAGAGAGAGAGAGACAGACAGACAGGTGTCATGACGTGGAATGCAATTGGTTGGTGTGTGCGTGTTGCATGTGTGTGTTCATGAGAGAGAGAGAGCACGAGAGAGAGACAGATGATCAAACGTGCTGCATGTGACGTCATCGAGCATCATTCCACCGTATCCTTGGAGAACTCGTTCCATGGCGACTGACTGGTTGCTATAGAAATGGTCGTTTCTCTCCCAGTTCCCGCGAAATAGATGTCGGTGAGGACGAGGAGACTCCATGGAGAAGCTTTTGTTCCTGTGTGGAGCGAGCGGAGAGCCGGTATCACTGCTCACTGTTCATCGTGTGTGTGTGTGTGTGTGTGTGTGTGTGTGTGTGTGTGCGCGCGCGCGCGTTTGAGAGGCAGATGATGTTTGGGAATGTTCTGAAGCGGGTCTTTGGTCGTTTGCCGTGCTCGTGCGTCGCTGAAGCGCGGAACCCGTGGGTTTCGTGTTATATATACATGTATGTTTATATGTGTGTGTGTGTGTGTGTGTGTGTGTGTGTGTGTGTGTGTGTGTGTGTGTGTGTGTGTGTGTGTGTGTGTGTGTGTGTGTGTGAGACGATATGCATGTGTATTCCAGCCTCAAAGACAGACGGAGGAGGCTCCAGATGTCGAGCGCTTGTGCTGTAATTACTGTGTGTTTGCTGTTATAAAACCTGTGGATATGTGTGTGTGTGTGTGTGTGTGTGTGTGTGTGTGTGTGTGTGTGTGTGTGTGTGTGTGTTCGTCTCTCTGCTCAGAGGGTTGCTTTGCATGTAAATAGAGAAGTCGAGATTCAGTCTGACACTAGATTAGAGTAGAATAGTCTAGTCTGTTTTGCAGTCTGCTCTGCTCTAGTCTAGTCTACTTTTATCTGTTCTGTTCTATACTGTTCAATTCTGTCCCATTTCATTCTATTCTAGTTTACTGTACTCATTATCCATGTAGTCTAGACAGTTACTTTATGTTTTACTGCACTGAAATCCTTCTATTCTATTCTTTATTTTATTTGTTTCTACTCTACTGTATACCCATCCATATAGTCTAGACTGTTAAGTCCTCTTTATTCTATTCTATTCTGTTTTGTATTGTTCGTATTATTTTATATTCTGTTCTATTCTATATTCCATTCTATTCTAGTCAAGTCTGGTATTTTTTTTATGTCTGTCTATTTTGTTATATTCCATCTTCGTCTATTCTAATCTGTGTCTATTCTATTCTATACTATCTTCATCCATTCTGTTCTATCTTCATCTATTCTATTCTATCTTATTCTATTCTATTCTTCATCTATTCTATTCTATCTTATTCTATTCTATTCTATTCTTCATCTATTCTATTCTATCTTTGTCTATTCTATTCTTCATCTGTTCTATCTTTGTCTATTCTATACTATCTTTGTCTATTTTATTCTATCTTTGTCTATTCGATCTTCGTCTATTCTATTCTATCTTTGTTTATTCTGTTCTATTCTATCTTTGTCTTGTCTTGTCTATTCTATCTTTGTTTATTCTGTTCTATTCTATCTTTGTCTATTCTATCTTTGTCTATTCGATCTTTGTCTATTCGATCTTCGTCTATTCTATTCTATTCTATCTTTGTCTATTCTATCTTTGTCTATTCTATTCTATCTTTGTCTATTCTATCTTTGTCTATTCTATTCTATCTTTGTCTATTCGATCTTCGTCTATTCTATTCTATCTTTGTTTATTCTGTTCTATTCTATCTTTGTCTTGTCTTGTCTATTCTATCTTTGTCTATTCTATTCTTATTCTATCTGTCTATTCTGTTCTTTTCTTCATCTGTTCTATTCTGTCTATTCTGTTCGATCTTTGTCTATTCTATCTTTGTCTATTCTGTTATATTCTTCATATATTCTATTCTATTCTTCATCTTTTCTGTTATATCTTTGTCTATTCTATTCTATCTTTGTCTATATTCTATCTTTGTCTATTCTATTCTATCGTTGTCTATTCTGTTATATTCTTCATATATTCTATTCTATTCTTCATCTTTTCTGTTCTATCGTTGTCTTTTCTATTCTATCTTTGTCTATTCTATTTTATCTTTGTCTATTCTATTCTATTCCTCGTCTATTCTATTCTATCTTCGTCTTCTATTATATTCCTCGTCTATTCTATTTTATCTTTGTCTTGTCTATTCTATTCTATCTTTGTCTATTCTATCTTTGTCTATTCTATTCTATTCTTCATCTATTCTATTCAATCTTCATCTATTCTGTTCAGTGAGTGTCTGGGCTGTGTTTGATGTCGTGAGGTCAGGGGTCACCAGTCGCAGATTAACGAAGTGTCTGTAAATGGTGAAGATCTAAAGCTCCTGCTGTAGGAGTTCATGGAGTTTGTGCTGTTTTCCTGAGCTTGAGCTCCTCAGGGACTGAATCTCAGCTCACCGTTCAGTAGGGCAGTAGGCGAGTGTGTGTGTGTGTGTGTGTGAACGGCAGCAGACTGTAACGGTGTTATTACCTCCAGCTCATGTAAGGAATAATCAGCGTGTATCTCGAGGGGACTGCGCATGTTTTTTATTTCAATATGTATCCGTTGTTATTTTGCCACCCGCTCCATTAACTTTGCCATGACGTTTCCGCTAATGCGTTTAACCTCGTACTCGCTCAAACACACCAGGTGCACGTGTCGACCGCGAGTCCCTGCGGATGATAAAGACACGGACGACTCGACACAGAAACACACGTGACCTTACACACGCACCGTGACCTCAACAGTCTCATGCGAGCTTTGCTCTTGAGGGATTCTCTCTTTGAGACTTACCCGAGACACTTCCACAGACTTAAACATTGCTGTAGTCCAGTAGAAATGGGGCAAAAAAAGGCTTGTCTTTATTAGACAAGATGATGAGAAATGCAGGGAAGAAATGTTTGTGTTGTTTTGCTGAAATCAAACTGTTCTTTTAAGCTCTTCTATTCTATTCTGTATTATTTCTATTCCTTTATATTCTGTTCTTTTCTATTCAGCTGTACACATTCTTTTCATCTGTTCTAATCTATTCCATTCTATGCTGGTCAAATCATCTAGTTTCTTATTTTCTGTTCTATTTTATTCTACTCCTATTCCCCCAATCTCGTCGGGACTGTCATTTTCTGTTCTTCTGCATTAATGTTAGCCTATTCTATTCTATTATGTATTATTTCTGTTGTTTCATATTCAGTTCTTTTCTATTCAGCTGTCCTCATTCTTTTCATCTGTTCTTGATTTTGATTTTCTGTTCTACTGGACTGAAGTTATTCTATTCTATTCTATTCTATTCTGTGCTATTCTAGTCAATTCATCTAATTTATTATTCTCTGTTCTGTTCTATTTTATTTTATTCCTGTTTTCTCCTTCTATAGGCAAGACAATTATTTTCTGTTCTGATACATTGAATTCTATTCTATCTTTGAAATGCAGATAAGAAATGTTTGTATTGTTTTGCTGAAATGAAAGCTTTTAACTCAGTGTTTTGTTGTCTTCTCTCAGGTAAATGTTGAGGACAGCAGCGACATGTTACCTAAATCCAGACGAGCTCTCACCATCCACGAGATCGCAGCGCTGGCTAGATCTTCACTTCACGGTAAACACTGTTTAGTTTAGTTTAAGCTGCTGTTGTAGGAGTTGCACCTTATTAAAACCTTGTCAGATAGTTCACTTGGGCATTTGAGAATTATTGGTTAACATTAACCAGCATGAAATTACTGTTTAGTTTTTAGTTTATTTTAGTCTAGTCTAGTCTAGTTTAGTTTTTAGTTTAGTTAAGTTTAGTCTAGTCTATTTTTAGTTTAGTTTTTAGTTTAGTTTTTGTTTACTTTATTTTAGTTTAGTTTGTTTAGTTTAGTTTGTGTTTAGTTTGTGTTTAGTCTGTGTTTAGTTTAGTTTAGTCTGTGTTTAGTTTAGATTGTGTTTAGTTTGTGTTTAGTTTAGTTTAGTCTGTGTTTAGTTTAGATTGTGTTTAGTTTAGTTTAGTTTAGTCTGTGTTTAGTTTAGATTGTGTTTAGTTTAGTTTAGTTTAGTCTGTGTTTAGTTTAGATTGTGTTTAGTTTAGTTTAGTTTAGTCTGTGTTTAGTTTAGATTTTGTTTAGTTTAGTTTAGCATAAGCTGCTGTTGTAGGTGCTGATTAATGTTAACCAATAGACCTTTTTTTTTTCTTTTTTTTACGGCTGCTGATGTAGGTGTTGCACCTTATTAAAACCTTGTCAATAGTTAACAGAGTAATTTAAAGCTGATTAATGGTAGTGTAACAAAAGTCCCAGCAATAATGGAAAATAACAATAGATTTGATAATGAAGCGTCTCCGTTCGGACACATTGAGATGCTGTATTGTTCTCATAATGTAGGTCATTTGGTCTCCACAAAGATCACCAAACCTGACTCTCTCACACATGCACGCACACACGCACACACACACACACACGCACACACACACACACACACACACACACACACACACACACACACACACACACACACACACACACACACACACACACACACAGGTTTGTTTTGCTATACTTGTGAGTACATTCCATAGGTGTAATGGTTTTTATACTGGACAAACTGTATTTTGTCCAGTATAAAATACATAGGAAATTCATAGGAAATGTACACACACACACACACACACACACACACACACACACACACACACACACACACACAACTTTAGACACAAGAGATCTTCAAGGTAAACACACGCACGCACGTATGTGATGAATCCTTTGTGTGGTACTGACTGACACCATGACCTGGATTATTCCTCATGTATTTTGTATTATGCAGCATTGGGGTCACTGACCCCTGAGTCTATGTGTGTGTGTGTGTGTGCAGGAATCTCGCAGGTGGTCAAAGATCATGTGACGAAGCCCACGGCGATGGCACAGGGGCGTGTGGCGCACCTGATCGAGTGGAAGGGCTGGTGTAAACCCACGGATGCTCCCAGCGCTCTGGAGTCCCACCTCACGTCATACTCGCATCTGTCCGAGGGCGAGCAGGAGGCGCGCTTCGCTGCCGGTCAGTGACCTCCACACACACTCGGCCCTATTTTAACGATCTAAGCTCATGGTCTTAAGCGCACGGCGCAAGTGCACTTAGTGCGTGTCCAAATCCACTTTTGCTAGTTTAACGACGGGAAATATGGTCGGCGCTCCCGGCGCATGGTCTAAAAGGGTTGTTCCTGTTCTCTTAATGAGTAATGGGTGTGTAACAACCAATCAGAGTCTCATCTCCCATTCCGTTTAAAAGCCAGTTGTGCTCGCGCCATGGAGGATTCACTATTTACATGGCGGAATTTTCAAACGGAAAGACTGAACGCTTCTCTGGTGAGGAAACGGATCTGCTCGTGCGTGAGGTTGAAGCTGTGTGTGTGTGTGTGTGTGTGTGTGTGTGTGTGCCACTGACTTTAGACCAGGTTTCAGTTGGTCAATGGCTCAGTCCATTTCAGTTCCTCAAAATAGCAACGCGTCAACAATGCGCCAGAACACACACCTCGTTTTCAGACCAGCAGCCCATGGGCGCAAATGCATTTGCTATTTAAACAACGTGGCGCAGGACATGAAAATGAAAACTGCGTCAGGCTTTCACTTGCGTCGCGCCGGGTGTATGATAGGGCCCATAATCAGCTTCGGTATTTTAGGCATGTCACAGTATAACATTTTCACATCACGATAATTGTTAAGCTTTTATCATGGTGTACGGTTTTAAAATAAGCTACAGAAGCTAAAGTTTTATCCGACATGAGCGAATACATAAATCTAAACTGCTGTGTAAAAACATGTAAATACTGGTTGAATTACGTTCTTAAAGGCCCCTGAAACAAGTTTTTTAGCTTTTAGTATGAATATGTAAGCCTTAAGGTTATGAATAAGCTGGTGTGCTCCAAAACAATGACAAAATTCGCATTTAGGAGATATAAGCATTCAAAACTTAGTCTCAAAATGGATCAGGGATTGTTATGACATCACCGCGGACTTCAGCTTCTCATCACATCTTCTGTCCAATCAATTGCTCTCTAGAATCTAAAGCTCCGCCTCCTATGATATAAACACCACCTGACCAAAGCGAGCGTTGACACGTCACAGAGCAATATGTGTGTGAGTGTGTTCGGTTGCTCAAACGCTTGAGTTTTATTCAGTTTTCCAACTGTACGTTGGTTAACAAAGAAATGGCTAGAATTTATTCACATCTATTTTCACATATTCACATATTTATTCACATTTAGAATTGATTCACATCTCTTTCAAATCATTCAAATAATCATATTGAATCCAGAGAATCATCAGCGCTCGGATTTGCTTTGCTGTCAAGTACGACTCGCAGTCTGTGAGGTAAACTAAACGCTATTGGCTGTTTGAAAAGGGGGAGGAGCCATTCAATATGTCCCGCCTTAGCTTCCTGTTTTAGTGGAAATTACGTCAATGCATCAAACGAAGCTGCGCGTTCCAAGGCACATCACTGGGTCTTTAAGGTCCCTTAAGTACGAAATTTTCATATGCATTTTTTCGTATTCGTCATCCTAAAAATTTGTCACGCACAGAAACTTTGCACACTGAGTCCGATGCGTATTAATTAATCTGTTGCAGAAAAAATTTGCAAAACAATACAAAATGGAGTCTTCAAGCACTGATGATGTTTTTGTTGTCCTCTCTCTTCTTAAAAAGAGGGAAATATCGGGTTCATCCAATCCTGAGATTGCGTAGAGAGGAAGGAGAGTTTCTCCTCCAGCCTGTGTTACATGCCTCTTTCATGCAGCTCACATGCAAAGTTGTTCAATTTAACAGGTTGATGGTGGAAAAAAAAATCTAAATTAATAGAAAAGTATCTAGAATTATTTGAAATTGCTCACAATAATAATACAGTGCATGTTAATGCATTACCAAATACCAGCACATGTCTATTTGAATTGATTTTCATGTCGCTCAGTTCTGTTAATGCTTTTTCAAACACCACAGCATGTCATTGGTTTGATTTCCCAGGGAATGCATGAACTGATCAAATGCAAATGCATAAAAACATCTGCCAAATGCATACATTTAAATGATGAGAGAGAAAGACTGGACTCCACTGAACTCGTATGAGGCAATAAATAATCGTTCAGTTTCATGCAATGGAGAAATCACTCTTGCTCTCTTTGATCCCTTTTTAAAGAAGACACTCAGATCAAGAGGGCAATAAATCAAGCGAGCCACGTGTTCTGCTGCTGGGACAGTGACTGTTAACAGGATAATGAAGTAATCAGACTAGCAAATCGAGTTATCAGTTTATGTGCGCTTAATTCCGCTTCCTTAACAATTCATTAATTTCCTCACAATTCCCATCCGAACTTTCCCAGGATGAGGCTGGTGTGGCAAAGCTTTTTTCTCAGCAACGGCAGGACGATTTATGGGCTGAACTTGAGAGATTCATTCACAGCTCTCTCTCTCTCTCTCTCTCTCTCTCTCTCACTCTCACTCTCTCTCTCTCTCTCTCTCTCTCATTCTCTCTCTCTCTCTCTCTCTCTCTCTCTCTCTCTCCCCCTCTCTCTCTCTCTCTCTCTCTTTCTCTGTCAGTCAGTGTCGTAGGATTTCCCTTTTCATAAAGTGACTAAATATTCATGTCATTTTGTTTGTGCGAGTGAGTTTTTTGCGTACACAGTATATGTCCTTGTCAACGTTTACTGCACACACACACACACACACACACACACACAATGACACGGTGGGTAAAATTGAACTCTAGGAAAATTGCCAAACCTCAACAAAACTTGCTGTGTGAGTGTTTGCTGACGAAGGGTGAAAGATGAATGGAAGGATGAATCTCTGAATTAACACAAGCAAAGGAGAGAGAGAGAGAGAGAGGGGGGGGGGCTATCCAGACTGGTTACCGCTGGTTTAAAGCTCATCATCAGATGCAGCTGGTTGACCCAAAAAAACTTTTTTTAGTTTATTTTGCTTTTGCATTTTTGCTGTTTTATTTAATTTTATTTTGCACCTTTTGGAATTATAATTGTTATTTTGCTTTATTTTATTTAACTTTTATTTAACTGTATTTTATTTTATGCATATAGATATTTTATTTGTTAGTTTTCTTGTTATTTTTTATTTTTATTGAGATAATTCTTATTTTGCTTTACTTTATTTTACTTTTATTTTAGTTTATTTTGCGCATATTGTGCCTATTGAAATTCATTATTATGCTTTTAATTCTTTTTTTATGCCTATTGAAATTTTAATTGTTAATTTGCTTTATTATATTTTGCTTTTATTTTATTTTTATTTTATTTTGCACCTATTGACATTTTAATTATTTAGCTTTTTAATTGAGATTTTCATTGAGTAAATCTCTGCTTGCACTCTTGTTATTTTTACTTTATTATACTTGTTTTGCCATTTCTACACAGATATGCCGCAAGTGCTTCTCTGATACAAATATAGTTTGTGTTCTGTCAATTAAACCAGAGACACAGCGAGAGCATTAATTAGCTAATTGCTTTTATAACCCAATCATGTCTGGACAGAGCTGTGTGTGATATGAGCTGCTCAGCAGTGGTGAGGTCACTTCCTGTCTCCCTGAGGACACTACTATGATGTCATAACAATTTCAAATATAGGCAGTGTTCCATTTAGAATGGCCTGTCAATCAAATATGGGTTCTATGTGGCAGTTAAGAAGAATCTATCAGTCTGTCTCCACGGCGACACATCACACTCTCTGCCACATTTGTTAAAATGACTGCAGTGCCTAGCAACCAATATGTGTGATCTAGTTTAAATATGGTGTATGTATTATGAAGGAGTGGCATTCAGATTACTGGGAAAAACGAGGTTTATAGGAGGAAGTGGGGCAGGTACAGGATGATGACCTGGTATACATGTTTAACTCTTTCACATTGTTACTTTAATTATATAAGTATTTTTTTTAGCACTTTTTTCTTATTTAATTTTATTTATTTATTTTATTGTTTGTTTCTTGCAATTGTATTCGAGCAATCTTCAGGCAATTGTAACGGACACGTGTTGGATGGGTGGGTAATATGATAGGGGGTTTGATGTAACACCTATGTTTGGAGAATGAATGTACTGTTTTGTTAATCTGAAAGAGAAAATAAAAACTCTGAATCATAAAAACAAAAAAATGATGTATGTAATTTCATTAATTGTGTGTGTTTTTATCAGGGGTGGCAGAGCAGTTTGCCATTGCGGAGGCAAAGCTTCGTGCCTGGTCTTCAGTGGACGGTGACGAGTCTAACGATGATTCTTACGATGAAGATTTTCTACCTGCAAACGAGCCCGTTACACAGAGCACAGGTACACACACACATTCATAAAACACAAACATCTGATCATCTGATCAAAGTCAGTGCAGAAATACATGCGCACCTCTTCGTGGATTTGAAGCATATATTGATGCACCATGTTGCTATTTATTTCAATATTGTTAATGGATGTAATGATCTATTGATTTGTTATAGCATCTAATTAATATTCTTGAGTTTTTTTTTTCTTTTTTTAATTAAGGCTAATGATGACCAATTTTCTCTGTTTTTCTTTTTCTCTCTCCCTCAAACTAAACGCTGAAACGAAGCACAGACATTATTGTCCTAGTGCCCTACTTTCATTCAGAAAACATCTCTTCCCCTTCCTCCCCCTCCTCCCCCTCCTCCCCCCTCTCTTTAGTTTTGCTCTCCGGCGCTATTTGATATCCCAGCATTCATTTCTCCTGCAAGTTTAATGTGTTCTGCTGCAGCAGACCATGGAGAGAGAGAGAGAGAGAGAGAGAGAGAGAGAGAGAGAAGGGAATAAAGTTGTACCACATCCAGCTTGTCTCTTTATACAGCTACAGCTTGAAGGTTTACGCCTTGTTCGCTGTACGACACATTTCCACTGCCAATTAAAGTGTTACTTCACCCAGAAATGAAAAAATCTGTCATCAATTACTCACCCTCATGTCGTACCAAACTCATAAGACTTCCGTTCATCTTCGAAACACAAATGAAGATGTTTTAAATGAAATCTGAGAGATTTCTGTCCCTCCATTGACAACTTTGACTATTATACTCTTATAATCCTTATCCGAGCAGTTTAGTCCACATTTTCTGAAGAGACTTGATCACTTTATATGTTGAACATATTTAATTTAGGCTTTTATTCACATATAAACATTGATCCGTGAACATAAACAGAAGCTCAACCGTACTTGCATGATGTGCGATAATGAACCTCAATGGTTCTTGCAGAAGCTCAAACGTGATGTGTAACACGAGAATGAACCTCATTGGTTCTTGCTGAAGCTCAAACGTGCTGCGTAACACGAGAATGAACCTCATTGGTTGTTGTTGAAGCTCAAACGTGATGTGTAACACGAGAATGAACCTCATTGGTTCTTGCAGAAGCTCAAACGTGATGCGTAACATGAGAATGAACCTCAATGGTTCTTGCAGAAGCTCAAACGTGATGTGTAACACGAGAATTAACCTCATTGGTTGTTCTTGAAGCTCAAACGTGCTGCGTAACATGAGAATGAACCTCATTGGTTGTTGTTGAAGCTCAAACGTGCTGCGTAACACGAGAATGAACCTCATTGGTTGTTGTTGAAGCTCAAACGTGCTGCGTAACAAGAGAATGAACCTCATTGGTTGTTGTTGAAGCTCAAACGTGATGCGTAACACGAGAATGAACCTCATTGGTTGTTGTTGAAGCTCAAACGTGATGCGTAACATGAGAATGAACCTCATTGGTTGTTGTTGAAGCTCAAACGTGATGCGTAACACGAGAATGAACCTCATTGGTTGTTGTTGAAGCTCAAACGTGCTGCGTAACACGAGAATGAACCTCATTGGTTCTTGCTGAAGCTCAAACGTGCTGTGTAACACAAGAATTAACCTCATTGGTTCTTGCTGAAGCTCAAACGTGCTGCGTAACACGAGAATGAACCTCATTGGTTCTTGCTGAAGCTCAAACGTGCTGCGTAACACGAGAATGAACCTCATTGGTTCTTGCTGAAGCTCAAACGTGATGCGTAACACGAGAATGAACCTCATTGGTTGTTGTTGAAGCTCAAACGTGCTGCGTAACACGAGAATGAACCTCATTGGTTCTTGTTGAAGCTCAAACGCAGAGATGGGACCAAGTCACACATGTGCAAGTCTCAAGTAAGTCTCAAGTTTTAACCTTCAAGTCTCAAGTAAGTCCCAAGTATTTTTTTCTTGGGCAAGTCAAGTCAAGTCAAGTCAAGTCACAGGTTATGTCAAGTCAAGTCAAGTCAAGTCAAGTCCTGTAGTAGGTCAAGTCAAGTCCAAGTCAAGTCACCTTATTATTGTAATTTTACCTGCAGAATCTGATCTTAATAAGGTGAAAAGACAAGACAAGAAGAAAGCCTTAAGTTTTCAAAAAGCATTAGACATGTGACCCACTATTCTGCTTCATAAGTACCATGTTGACAATATGACATGACGTGGTTTAATGTAGCCTAAACAATGATTACCAAATTTCTCTCTCATTGCTCCTCATAACCACTGAAAACAGTCAAAAAATCGAACCAAAAGTAAAATTATTATGGACGTTATCTGACATTAAGCGGTTCTGCTTCACATTTTCAGCAGGGCAGCGGAGCGGCTGTGGGTTGACTCCCCACGGTTCTCATGGGCTTTATATATAAGTCCTAACGTGAAAAAGCTTTATGGTTTAATGTATCTAAACAACGATTTAGGGGGGATTGGGGGGATGTAAAAATAATTTATTGCATCACAATAAGTGTATTGTGATTGTCAAAACATTTTAGTAACTAAACTGAATTTTATTAGGTTTAGTGACAACATGTTACAATGTTTACATGGTACAATTTCTGGTAAGCTATGCTTTTTTATTATTTCAATTCAGTTCAATTATTGTGATTTGATTTAATATTGACTCATTTGGATAAATATTAGGTACACAAGATGTACCTAATCTCAAGAAAAAAACAACTCACCTAATGCTGTAAACATACAGAGAGCCCTATCAGCTGGCAGTATTATTTAAGGTTAAAAATAACTCAAATAAATCGAATGCGTTTTTTTTTATTAATAACAACTTTATTTAATGATATAAGTAAAAATATAATAAATATGTAATATAGTACACATTTTTAGCAAAATACTCTCTATAGCTCTTTTTTTTCTAGCCAACTAACGTGCTAAAGCCTATATTATGGTCATCAAATGGCTTTCCTGAGGTAGCCTAAATGTTATGTGACATAATTGTTCTCCAGCTGTTTTATTGACCCCTTTGTTTGATTGATTGGTCGATATTATGTATGAGGAATATACATTTCTGTAAGTTGCACTGTATCTTTCAGTGTTCATTCGTGTTTATTTACTATTAGCTTGTAGAGACGATCGGTTCACGTGCCGCTAGGGATCTGTCGCATCACATTTACAAGCGCCAAAACTGTATTTTTTTGTTTGAATTTCGTAATAAAAGTGACAGAATCTGAGAGCTGAGATTTTTTTATATCATAACTAACCTGCTCTGTCTAGTCTGTCGGTCTCCGTGTCCTCTTTGCTTCGCGATTTTTCTGTGCGTGAGAAAATGGATTATGGCGTGAGAGCGTGTGAAAAGTGTCAACCGCGTGAGTCTCACGTGGTGAGACTCGTGAGATGCGTGAGAGTTGGCTGCTCTGTGTTTGTCTTTTGCCATCTTGTGAATAATTCTTGAAGCCGAAAGCGATGACCCTCGGTACCCCTCCGGCTGACATGTTGATGTGATATCTGATCTAAGTGGGCGTGGTGTGCGTAAGGTACGAGAGGGCATGACTGATGATAGTGTCATGATCCAGTCATGACAATGCTATTCTCAGCCTGCGTAATCAACTTTATTTTTTAAAATAATTTATATATTTTATATTCAAACTGAAAACATGATGTGATTAACACTCAAGTCATTCAAGTCATCGTGTCTCAAGTCAAGTTCCGAGTCTTTAACTTCCAAGTCCGAGTCAAGTCTCAAGTATTTAATTTTTTGTCAAGTCAAGTCACAAGTCATAAAAATAGCGACTCGAGTCGACTCGAGTCCAAGTCACCAAGCAACAAGTCCCCATGTCTGCTCAAACGTGCTGCATAACACAAGAATGAACCTCATTGGTTCTTGAAGAAGCTCAAACGTGCTGCGTAACACAAGAATGAACCTCATTGGTTCTTGCTGAAGCTCAAACGTGCTGCGTAACACGAGAATGAACCTCATTGGTTCTTGCAGAAGCTCAAACGTGCTGCGTAACACGAGAATGAACCTCATTGGTTCTTGCAGAAGCTCAATCGTGCTGCGTAACACGAGAATGAACCTCATTGGTTCTTGTTGAAGCTCAAACGTGCTGCGTAACACGAGAATGAACCTCATTGGTTCTTGCTGAAGCTCAAACGTGCTGCGTAACACGAGAATGAACCTCATTGGTTCTTGCAGAAGCTCAATCGTGCTGCGTAACACGAGAATGAACCTCATTGGTTCTTGTTGAAGCTCAAACGTGCTGCGTAACACGAGAATGAACCTCATTGGTTCTTGCTGAAGCTCAAACGTGATGCGTAACACGAGAATGAACCTCATTGGTTCTTGCTGAAGCTCAAACGTGATGCGTAACACGAGAATGAACCTCATTGGTTCTTGCTGAAGCTCAAACGTGCTGCGTAACACGAGAATGAACCTCATTGGTTCTTGCTGAAGCTCAAACGTGATGCGTAACACGAGAATGAACCTCATTGGTTCTTGCTGAAGCTCAAACGTGATGCGTAACACGAGAATGAACCTCATTGGTTCTTGCATGTCAAGCAAGCATGCTTGAGCTTCCGCTTACCTTATCTGATGTGTGTGTTGATTAATGTCCATATGTGAATAAAAGCCTAAATTAAACCTGTTCATCATATGAAGCGATCAAGTCAGAACATTTGGACTAAACCGCTCAATTCATATGGATTAGTTTTACAATCTCTTTATGAACTTTTGGAAGTGACAAACTGGAATTTTTCATAGCTGTCAATGGAGGGACAGACATTTCTCAGATTTCATTAAAACATCTTCATTTGCGTTTCGAAGATGAACGAAAGTCTTACAGGTTTAGAACGACATGAGAGTGAGTATATGAAGACAGAATTTTCATTTTTGGGTGAACTAACCCTTTAAAACAATGATAAACTATTAACCAGTGGGCTAAGAAAAAATAACGGTAACACTTTATTTTACAGTGTCCTTGTTACATATGTTACATTTACTTACCATAGTAATAACAGTAAATTATGCATAATTACATGCAACTAACCCTC
>CM038630.1:3921288-3948788 GCA_021554675.1 Leuciscus idus
GATGATGAATCATCTCTCAGACTCCATTTTAAACACAACAAGTGTCTTACTGTTTTTCTGTTTCATCCTCCATTCGCTCTTTCCCCCCTCAGCGTTTCAACCTCAAACTCTTTAATCTCACTGTTTCTCCTTGTACAGTACAGTTCGTCCTTCTCTCTCTCTCTCTCTCTCTCTCTCTCTCTCTCTCTCTCTCTCTCTCTCTCTCTCTCTCTCACTCTCTCTGCAAAGATTAGCTCTTTTTTAAGGTTAAATGTTATAAAAAGCGTCTTAAGTTTGGGTCACACCACGCTCTGATTGGCCGGATGCTTCCCATTGTGTTTTAGGCCTTCGTTTAACCTTCTCTGCGGTCACTTTCCCGCGGCCAGAGACTACTTTGATTTGTGTGTGTGTGTGTGTGTGTGTGTGTGTGAGAGAGAGAGTTTAAGCGTAGCCTATATAAATAGACATTGACCTCCTGTCTGAAACCAGCAGTCAGGACGTCTCTCTCTCTCTCTCTCTGTGTTTGTGTGTGTGTGTGTGTGTGTGTGTGTGTGTGTGTGTGTGTGTGTGTGTGTGTGTGTGTGTGTGTGTGTGTTCATTCTGGGGTCGGAGTGTGTTAAACATGCATTTGTCTCTCTGCTGTTACACTCTTAATTAGAGTGGTTCATGGGCTCCGAAGGGTTCGGTTCTGGAAATGACACTCGCTGGGGACGTGAAGCGTCAGTCCACGTTTAATTAGACTGTTCATTCCCTTGATAATGAAGTGTGTGTGTGTGTGTGTGTGTGTGTGTGTGTGTGTGTGTGTGTGTGTGTGTGTGTGTGTGGGCTCACTAACACATTAGGCTACAGGTCTAACCTTACACTTTCATTTTCTTTTGTATGCCTTTCTATCTAATGAATATGGGACTGCTGCTTATTTTAATATCAAAGTGTTTGTTTTTGCATCTTGCTTGGGTTCTAAATAAAATCTATTAAAGTTGCTGTGTATATTTACTGCTCAAACATAATCTTATAAAACATCACCACTGAACCTGTATATTAATTACATATTAGTTACATATTAATTACATTATTGTTTGGAGCATGCTTAATAGGGTTACACTTTATTTTAAGGTGTCATTGTTACAGTGTAATTATATATTGAAGTCCTGAGTAATATTAATTAACTACATGTACTTACTATAGGGTTAGGGTAGGATTAGGGTTTGGTTTAGGGTTAGTTGCATGTAATTATGCATCATTTATAGTTATTACTATAGTAACTACATGTAACATTTGTAACAAGGACACTGTAAAATAAAGTGTTACCCATAACAATATAAAAATGAAGTTAGTCATTTAGTCCAGTAGAGTACCTGAAATGGCATATTGTACCAGGGGGAAAAAATGTGCATGTGATTCCTGTGCATTAAAGTCATCTATGTGCAAACACAGTAATGCACAGGAATCATACCATTTTGAAGAGACAGCGCAAAAGCAAAAATATCACGCAAACATTGTGCTGTAGGTCTAAAGGCCCGTTCAGGTAAAACCAATAACTGGTAACACTTTATTTTACTACAAGTTACTACAAGTACTTAGTAATAACGGTTAATTATTTTATTACAAATTACAAAAAATACATAAGTAACTAACCCTAAACCATACCTGGTAGCACTTTATTTTACAGTACTGTTCCACATTTACATACTTATAGTAATTTCAATAACTGGGTAATAACTAGACTGTACTAACCCTGAACCTATCCTTAACCCATGTAGTTACCTTATATTACCAGTACTTTCTTACGTAAGTACACTATGAGTACATGTAAGTGCACATAATGCAACCCCAAACCCTAACCATAACTCTAAGTACATGTTACTGTCTGAGTATAGGTCTACATTTGAGTTTGAATTTACTTCGCGATCGTTAAAAAAAGTACATTCTCTATAGTATGAAAACGGTAGTTTGAATGTAATGTGGACGTACTACATCCGCCATGTTGTTATTATCATGTGACCTACCAGCGTCAGTCTCGTCGCTTCACTGTCATTCATAAATCCTCTCCCGTGGCCTCGTGGGATAGTACAGTGTCCATCACACACACACTTCAGAATCTCACGGAAGAAGTCGGTCATCTGGAGACTGTTCGCCTACTGTTTTTCGAATACTATGCATTCGAACATACTACTCTTTTGGCGTAGTGTTTTTTGCATACTATGTAGTCTGTTTATTATAAGCACAAATAAGCCCTTTAAAGCAGGATCGATTCTGATTGGCTGTCAGTGTTTTTATTGTTCATCAGCTGGAAAAAATCGATTTCGTGTCTCTTTGCCGTTATTGTTATAGTTGTGTGGACTTTGCAATTCTTAGATCGATTTTTAGAACTGTATCTTTACCTTTATACTTATTGTCCTTGGTGTGATCAGGCCTTAATAGAAAATAATTTTATTAGATATTAGTTTTATTGACATGCTCAAAAATGATAAAACTTGGGCATCATCAATTTGCCTACAGTTCTATTCATTTATTTATTTATTCAGGTCTAACGTGACACTGACTGGATTTAATTGTAGTTGATAAATAATAATAAAATGTAACTTAACTCTTTCACTACAGAGGACAGCTATTCAAAAAGTAATTTATTGTGTATGCATGGGTTTTGATTGCACAGTTGCACATCAACCTCTACAGTGGACACTAGTGCACCATTCTATACACTGCCACCAAGTGGCAAACCATTGTATGTGGAATTATTTCCCACTCCAAACCAAGATGGCGGATGGCCAGTCAGAAATGGCAAGTTGCTCCGGAATATCGTCCATTCCTTCAGGAGACTCATGCATGCAGTTAAATTTTTTTTTTTTAAAAATTGTAACATCAAGTCACATATAAGCAGTCATATCATTGGTAAAATTTCCAAGTATTGATTTTAGATTGGGAGGAAATTTTGATTAATCATCTGTCCACTAAATTGGACATCATGCAGGACTAGCTATATTTCAGCTACAATTCATACTAATACCGTGACTGTTATACTTGAAAATACTTCATCTGCAGTAACCTTTTTGGTTTTTAAATGTATTTGGGTTATTAGAATGTAATTTGCAGTTACGTCAAAAAAGTAATCTGATTATGTAATGTATGTTACTTGTTATGCGTTACGTTACGTTACTCGTAACATCAAAAAGTAATCTGATTACGTAATGCATGTTTCTTGTAATGCATTACTTTACTTGTGACTTCAAAAAAGTAATCTGATTACGTAATGATTTTTTGTACTGCATTACTTTACTCGTGACATCAAAAAATTAATCTGATTATGTAATGAATGTTCCTTGTAATGCGTTACTTTACTCATTACATAAAAAAAGTAATCTGATTATTTTATGGGTGTAACTTGTATTGTGTTACTTGTAACATCAAAAAGTAATCTGATTATGTAATGCATGTTACTTGTTATGAGTTACTTTACTCGTGACATCAAAAAGTAATCTGATTATGTAACACATGTAACTTGTAATGTGTTACTTGTAACATCAAAAAAATTATCTGATTATGTAACGCATGTAACTTGTAATGTGTTACTTGTAACATCAAAAAAATCATCTGATCATGTAATGCATGTAACTTGTAATATGTTACTTTACTCGTAACATCAAAAAGTAATCTAATTATGTAACGCATGTTACTTGTAATGAGTTACTTTACTCGTGACATCAAAAAGTAATCTGATTATGTAACGCATGTAACTTGTAATGCATTACTTGTAAAATCAAAAAGCAATCTGATCATGTAATGCATATTACTTGTATCACGTTACTTTACTCGTAACATCAAAAAGTAATCTGATCATGTAATGCATGTTACTTGTAATGTGTTACTTTACTCGTGACATCAAAAAGTAATCTGATTATGTAATGCATTACTTGTAAAATCAAAAAGTAATCTGATCAGGTAATGCATATTACTTGTAATACGTTACTTTACTCGTAACATCAAAAAGTAATCTGATCATGTAATGCATGTTACTTATAATACGCTACTTTACTCGTAACATCAAAAAGTAATCTGATTATGTAACGCATGTAACTTGTAATGTGTTACTTTACTCGTGACATCAAAAAGTAATCTGATTATGTAACGCATGTAACTTGTAGTACGTTACTTTACTTGTAACATCAAAAAGTAATCTGATCATGTAATGCATGTTACTCATAATACGTTACTTTACTCGTAACATCAAAAAGTAATCTGATTATATAACGCATGTAACTTGTAATACGTTACTTGTAACATCAAAAAGTAATCTGATCATGTAATGCATATTACTTGTAATACGTTACTTTACTCGTAACATCAAAAAGTAATCTGATCATATAATGCATGTTACTTGTAATGTGTTACTTTACTCGTTACATCAAAAAGTAATCTGATCATGTAATGCATGTTACTTGTAATGTGTTACTTTACTCGTTACATCAAAAAGTAATCTGATTATGTAACGCATGTAACTTGTAATGCATTACTTTACTCGTGACATCAAAAAGTAATCTGATTATGTAACGCATGTAACTTGTAATGCGTTACTTGTAACATCAAAAAGTAATCTGATCATGTAATGCATATTACTTGTAATGTATATTACTTGTAATGTGTTACTTTACGCATTACATCAAAAAAGTAACCTGATTGTGTAATGCATGTGTTCTGGTTATGCGTTACTCCAAGATTGAAACCACCTGATCGCTAGTTTTTCCACAGTCTGAAAACATCACTAGATCAATGTAGATTTCAGTCTGAGGTTTTCTCAGAGAGGAGCTACGGTAGAAATTTGTCCATTTTGAACATAATCAGAATTATCAGAATGATCAGCTAATAAGGGTAAATCGAGTGGAGGGAGCATGAGCGTTTACTATGTAGTCTGAGTTGGGTTTCCACAGAGTTGTATCTCCACCAGACCAGTTCTGATATCAAAGACACTTGTTGTTCAACTTGTATGAAGTTCTCCTTCTGCTGGTCGGACAGGAACAAACTCAATTGCGTTTGCAATAATGTTACCTGTATTATATTTTTTAGATATATGTGACCCTGCATCACAGAACCGGTCACATATCGCACGGGTATATCTGTGGCAATAGCCAACAATACATTGCATGGGTCAAAATGATCGATTTTTCTTTTATGCCAAAAATCATGAGGATATTAAAGGTATAGCGGAGGATCTTTCCAAATTTTAGATAAGACCCGCCCTCTCCACTTTTTGAAAAGTTTGATTGATTCACCAGAATGATTGACAATTAGGAGGACCAATAGTTTAGACTACCCACCAGGAAGTAAAACATCCTCCGCTATACCTTTAAGTAAAGATTCCATGAAGATATTTTGTAAATTTCCTACCATAAATATATAAAACATTTATTTTTGTGAGTGAATGCTGCACAATCGCCAACATAAATGAACAAATTTAAAGGAGATTTTCTCAATGTTTAGATTTTTTTGCACCCTCAGATTCCAGATTTACAATAGTTGTATCTCGACCAATATTGTCCTATCATAACAAACCACATATCAATGGAAAGCTTAATTATTCAGCTTTCAGGTGATGTATAAAGCTCATTTTCAAAAAATGTACCCATGTGACTGGTTTTGTGGACCAGGGTCACATATTTTATAGTTTTCACATGATTTTAAATTATTTTATTCATTGGTTTGTTAGATGCAGTATTACTGTATTATGTTTAATAATGTATCTCTTTGGTTAAAACCAAAAATCCAACTTTAAGTGTTTAAAAGTTTCTAATAATTTTAGTTTGTTTTGTTGTTTTTATTATTATTCTATGTATTTATTTGCCGTTTTTCAATAAGTTGGATTCTGCGGGACTTTCTGATCCCACTGTCTCCCGCTGATTTGGAGAAGTTTTCCATGTCTTATCTCGTTGACCGTTATTCCAGGAGTGGATTCCAGAGCCAAGGCCTTTTATGGAGTGGTTAGGGTGTCCAGCTGACCCATAATGCACTGCGTCTGCTCGCTATATGAGAGCCGTTCACAGCAGAGACAGCGCTTCTCTCCTCCACCCGTGAGCCCATGGCTTCTTCAGCCTCGTCGTTCCAGCGCTCGTCACGTTACAGCACCAGCACCGTCAGATCCTTCAACACCGACTCCCTCCACCCGAGACTTCACAGTGAGTTTGGAGAAGAAACGTCCATCAGCTCCATCACAAACGGGTTCGAACCCGAGTCCTTCAGCCGTTGCCATGGTGATGTGCAGGATGAGTCATCGTGGGGCGAATCCTTTGGAGGTTATCAAGGTAAAAACGGTTTAATTCCACAGTGATCAAGAGTCTTTTATTGGTTACCAAGGTAAACAAGTGTTTTATAGGTTACCAAGGTGACCGAGAGTCTTTTGGAGGTTACCATGGGGACCAGCAGTACCAGACACCCCAAGGAGGAAACCAGGGCGACTGGATCCTCGGAGATGAAGTACAGGGTGAGTGAGCAGAACACAGTTTTAATGGAAAATGTGAAGTTCACCAGGCAATAGGTCCAAGATTTATTCAGCTTTATTTGTGGATATTTTTGTGAAGGAAAAAAAGTTGTTCAATTAAAAAACAAAAAGTACTTTCATGTTTCATTTTGATGTTCTTTCTGATGGGATTGGAGTGGAGTGAGTAACATAACCCCCCAGAGAGCATTAGTCAGCGCTCAGAGCCCCAAACTAACCAGAAAACAGTGTGAAACAGTGATGTACAGCTGCTGTGAGACCTCAGGAAGGACAAACCACAGTTCTATTGTGCACTGGAAGGAAAAAACCTGTTGAAGGATGGAAAAAAGGTACAGGTAATTTTCGGCTAGGACATTTATAGACATTTCCTTTAACCCTAAATCACAGTGCAATGCAATGCATAGTTTAAATTACACCTGTGAACACTTAAAACACTTTTTACTATTTTTGCAAACTTTTGTGTTTTAACTTCTTTTGGACTTCAAAAGTATATATATATATATATATATATATTTATTTATTTTTTAAATCTATACTTGCAAATAATATAGTATTAATTAAGTAAAAGGCAATTTAAGTACACTTAAAGCGAGTGCACTTTCATGACTGTTTCTTCTTAATTTTTTTGTTTCATATAGAGATCATGATTCTCCCACGATTCTGAAGACAAGAACAAAAAAACCCAAAAAAATAACATGTAAAGAGAAAGTTTGGACCAGAACGTTTTTTGCTAGGCGGTTGCTAGGATGTTATGGGTGGTCGCTATGGTGTTGCTAGGCGGTTGCTAGGGTATTCTGGGTGGTTGCTATGGTGTTGCTAAGCGGTTGCTAGGGTATTCTGGGTGGTTGCTAGGCGGTTGCTAGGGTGCTCTGGGTGGTTGCTATGGTGTTGCTAGGCGGTTGCTAAGGTATTTTGGGTGGTTGCTAGGCGGTTGCTAGGGTATTCTGGGTGATTGCTAGGGTGTTCTGGGTGGTTTTAAATTACAAGTTCTGACAAAATATTAATTGCTGTAATCTATTTAAAGCGTATGTAATTCATTTTTATTATTTATTTATTTAAAAAATCGGTTTGAGTGAATGATTCAATGACTCACTCAAAGACTTCACTTGTTTCATTACTAGATGAATGAGCGTTTATGAACTAATCTCATGAGTGAATGATTCGATGAGGAATACATTTTGACACTTGTCGCCACCTACTGGTGTAATTGATAAAAAATATATTTGAAGCGGTGCAAAAGGTTATTTTCTCAATTTTGATCGCTAGCTACCGTAGACGTCAATGTTTATATCCAAACTATAAACTTTTATCCCAGTACTTCTGTAATAATATGAATTATTTTAACACAGGAATAATGATACTGTGTGGTTGAAAAACCTGTTTGTGAAGCTGTTTCATGCCTAAACATGACCACTGCTCTCTCTGGCTCAGAACACAGATCTGAATGTTCGCTGTGATCGGACAGAAGAATCGCTGTCATTTAGGGATAAGATCGCGTGTGTTTGAATCGAGATTGCGATCTTTTAACAATAAATCATACAGCTCTGAACTAGCCTGCCGAGTGAAGCTACAGGTTTGGATAATTTCCTAGGCTTCATTTAGGGTGTGTTAACACGACAACGATGTACTGATCCCCATTCACACGGATCTGTGAAAATGACTAAAAAGGCTGTATTCTGCTGCCAAGCCAGTAGGTGGCGATGTCACTTTGTCAAGAAACACCCCGTGAACACGTAATACACATGAGCTTGACGTCACCGTTTTCACAAATTCACGTTTTTGTTGTTTACGCGGAGACGGTAAAGGCATTGTTTTCAAAAGCTTGTGCTTTCAGGCGCCCAAACCTATTGTCGTGTAAACGAACGTCAAACTTTTTATGCGTTTTGGCCGTTCGTTTACACGATAACAGCGTTTTGGGTGCCTGAAAATGCAAAGTTTTGAAAACGGGTTTCAAAGTGCAAGTTTTTGGAAACGGTCTCCGTGTAAACGACAAAAACGCGAATCTCTGAAGGCGATGACGTGATGCACATGCGTATTACGTGTTCAGTCTATGGTGTTTCATCGCCATCTACTGGCCTGGCAGCAGAATACAGCGTTTTTCCATGTGAATGGGGAACTCAAAGGTAAAACTTCTCCATTTTAAGCATATCTTTGTCGTGTAAACGTACTGCTCATGTTTATCTCATCAGTGTCTCCATTTCAGCTCGCGGCTCCGGTGTGAGTGCGGTCCGAGCGAGGGGGAACCGCTACTTTCTGTCTGCAGACGTCAGCGGGTTCGAGCCTCATGAAGTGGTTGTGGTGGCGTATAATCAGCGTGTGGTTATTCATGCGGAGAAGGTGTGTGTGATCTCAAATATTCAGAATAGCATGCTGTCTCAGGAGTATGCAGTATATTCACAGTATGCAGTGTACATTATACATGTACAGGTCCTTCTCAATAAATTAGCATATTGTGATAAAGTTCATTATTTTCCCTAATGTAATGATAAAAATTAAACTTTCATATATTTTAGATTCATTGCACACCAACTGAAATATTTCAGGTCTTTTATTGTTTTAATACTGATGATTTTGGCATACAGCTCATGAAAACCCAAAATTCCTGTCTCAATAAATTAGCATATTTCGTCGGACCAATAAAAGAAAAGTGTTTTTAATACAAAAAAAGTCAACCTTCAAATAATTATGTTCAGTTATGCACTCAATACTTGGTCGGGAATCCTTTTTGCAGAAATGACTGCTTCAATGCGGCGTGGCATGGCCGTAATCAGCCTGTGGCACTGCTGAGGTGTTATGGAGGCCCAGGATGCTTCGATAGCGGCCTTAAGCTCATCCAGAGTGTTGGGTCTTGCGTCTCTCAACTTTCTCTTCACAATATCCCACAGATTCTCTATGGGGTTCAGGTCAGAAGAGTTGGCAGGCCAATTGAGCACAGTAATACCATGGTCAGTAAACCATTTACCAGTGGTTTTGGCACTGTGAGCAGGTGCACGGTCATGCTGAAGAATGAAATCTTCATCTCCATAAAGCTTTTCAGCAGATGGAAGCATGGAGTGCTCCAAAATCTCCTGATAGCTAGCTGCATTGACCCTGCCCTTGATAAAACACAGTGGACCAACACCAGCAGCTGACATGGCACCCCAGACCATCACTGACTGTGGGTACTTGACACTGGACTTCAGGCATTTTGGCATTTCCTTCTGCCCAGTCTTCCTCCAGACTCTGGCACCTTGATTTCCGAATGACATGCAAAATTTGAGCAACCACTGAGCAACAGTCCAGTGCTGCTTCTCTGTAGCCCAGGTCAGGCGCTTCTGCCGCTGTTTCTGGTTCAAAAGTGGCTTGACCTTGGGAATGCGGCACCTGTAGCCCATTTCCTGCACACGCCTGTGCACGGTGGCTCTGGATGTTTCTACTCCAGACTCAGTCCACTGCTTCCGCAGGTCCCCCAAGGTCTGGAATCGGTCCTTCTCCACAATCTTCCTCAGGGTCAGGTCACCTCTTCTCGTTGTGCAGCGTTTTTTGCCACACTTTTTCCTTCCCACAGACTTCCCACTGAGGTGCCTTGATACAGCACTCTGGGAACAGCCTATTCGTTCAGAAATTTCTTTCTGTGTCTTACCCTCTTGCTTGAGGGTGTCAATGATGGCATTCTGGTCAGCAGTCTTACCCATGATTGCGGTTTTGAGATATGAACCAGGCTGGGAGTTTTTAAAAGCCTCAGGAATCTTTTGCAGGTGTTTAGAGGTAATTAGTTGTTTCAGATGATTAGGTTAATAGCTCGTTTAGAGAACCTTTTCATGATATGCTAATTTATTGAGACAGGAATTTTGGGTTTTCATGAGCTGTATGCCAAAATCATCAGTATTAAAACAATAAAAGACCTGAAATATTTCAGTTGGTGTGCAATGAATCTAAAATATATGAAAGTTTAATTTTTATCATTACATTATGGAAAATAATGAACTTTATCACAATATGCTAATTTATTGAGAAGGACCTGTATATGTGTGAAACACACCCCTTGTGATAAAGAACTATGCTTAATGTGCACTTCAATCCTTAAAAGTGTATTTTTTCAAAAATGTTAACTGCAGATAACATATTTATGACCTGGATCACAAAACCAATCACATGTCACACAATAGCCAACAATACATTGTATGGGTCAAAATGATCGATTTTTTCTTTTATGCCAAAAATCATGAGGATATTAAGTAAAGATCATGTTCCATGAAGATATTTTGTAAATTTCCTGCCATAAATATATAACACATGTATTTGTGTGAGTGAATGCAGCACAATCGCCAACATAAATGAACAACTTTAAAGGAGATTTTCTCAATGTTTCGATTTTTTTTGCTCCCTCAGATTCCAGATTTTCAATAGTTGTATCTCGACCTAATATTGTCCTATCCTAACAAACCGTATAAATCTCAATTTAAAAAAATTTACCCATGTGGTCCAGGGTCACATTTGTGAAATAAAAGGCCACTGAAGGGCACTTAAAGATAGTAGGCCTACTCTTTCATTTTAAAAACGTAACTTTGTAATAATGTCAAATGAAAAGTCTTTTTTTTAACTATTTCTGTAATAAGTACTCTTTTTAAACATATGCAACAGTGTAGACTACTTATTTAATAATAACTCATTAATAACATAATACATAAAAAATTATTGGATTAAAATATAAAGTACTGTATTTCTTTCTTTCTCGAATGACACTGAACAGTGTAGAATACTACAGTTTGAAGTGGTTATCGACGCATACTACATATAGTTTCAAATATTGCAAGAATTTTGCAGGACACATTAAAATTGATTAAAAGTTACAGTAAAGACATTTATAATGTTACAAAAGATTCTATAAAAGTGCTGTTCTTTTCAAGTTTTTATTCATCAATGAATCCTGAAAAATAAAATGTATCTCAGTTTCCACAAAAATGTGATGCATTGATGATAATCAGAAATATTTCTTGAAATATACTAGAATGATTTCTGAAGGATCATGTGACACTGAAGACTGGAGTAATGATGCTGAAAATTCAGCTTTGATCACAGGAATATATTACACTTTAACACATATTCACATAGAAAACAGTTATTTTGAATTGTAATAATATTTCACAATATTACTGTATTTTCTGATCCAATAAATGCAGTCTTGATGAGCAGAAGAAACTTCTTTCAAAAACACTTTAAAATCTTCCCAACCCCAAACCTCTGAACGAGTCTGTCTTGTCCGTCTTTCAGATCGGAGCAGACGGGAGCGTTGCAGGAAAGTTTACCCATAAGTCTGTGCTTCCAGCAGACATGAACCCTTTATCAGTGAGCAGTGAACTGACCCCCGAGAAGATGTTGATCATCAGCATCGAACGCATCCGTGACCTTTCACCTTTGACCTCTGACCTTCTGTCATCTCAACACTTCAGAGAGGAGAAACGGTCAAAGCAAACCTAGACTCAAACTCCACCGAACCAAACAACACAACGTCAGGGAGGATGTATTCTTAATCTCAGATATGATATATTAAGTTAATCTACTTTAGAAGAAAAGGTTCTATGGAATCTTCAAGGGTTCCGACAGGCGCTTCATATTTAGAACCTTTAGGGGTTCCATCATGGGATCATTTTAAGGATTTAGTTTTAATTATTTAATTATTACATTTGTTTTGGTATTAAGAGTTCTTTAAAATTGAGTCAAGAACCCTAGAGTTCTATAGAACCTTTTCTTCTAAGAGTGACTCTTTGATTTCTACTCATTTCACAAGGAATGTTTGGACTGTGCTTCAGTGTTTCAGTAACTACAGCAGATGCTGAGTGAGAGCAGGAGTCAGAAATGAATAAAGATGATCACAAACAGAAGATATGGCTTGAATGCTCATCTATATCATCAGTCAAGTGACTTTACTGTATATTCACATATCACAAACATCATCTCAAAAAGTCTTTAGTTGGCACCAAAAAAAGAAATATAGATTGTTTAGGTTTGCACAAAATGAACCTGACCTTGGAAGTCAGTGGATTGATGCTTGTTAATGTGATCTTTCTTGAGTGTGACAGTAACAGTTTTATAATATTATATTGTAAACCTTGAGATACATGCACTGGAAAAGTACGTTGTACGTTTTACAAGAAAATACCATTTCGGTTTTCTACTTCAAAATGTAATGTTTTGATGTGTTCTTTGCCATTTTTTTCTTTTTCTTTTCAGTGTGAGTTGCATATCCAGTGTGTTTGTCAATGGAAAATCTATATTTAGACCACTCTCTTCCAGTTTTCTAACATGATAAAGTGATGTCATGAATCATCATCTCCTGAGTGAGGTTTTATGTTAATCAGCCTCTTTATTTAATCTTTTTTTTTATACAATTTCCAATATTTTTTATTTATCTATTTTCTGTATTGTATATTTCAATGCTATAAACTCTTTAAATGCTCAGAGTTGTGCCAATAAAGTTTACTGAGTCTGACTCTCCATGTAGAAGATTATGATAAAGGTTATGATAAAGGTGAATATAGAGGGAAAATATGTTATTTCAGGACTGGGAAAGTCTCATATTAATTCATATGGTTGGTTTTAGTGATAATGTTCTTACTATTAACTGTTCTTTACACAATGGCTCTTATAAATACTTTTTTTTTTAAAAGTAAGAGTTATATTCCTGTCTTTAAGCCATTCAAGTACTTTCGTTCACAGTATTTGAGTTCATACAGTCTGTGAAGAGCTTATGATGCACACGAATAAACAATTATTTTCCTAGTATATTTGTCTCGTTTTCCAGCACAAATATCTAAACATACTTAAATCAAGATACATTTACTGGAGAAGCAAATGACTCAAGATATCAAGATTTGCTGTCCGAAAAATCCATCAAAATTAAGTGAGTTTATGCTTAAAATGGGGGGATAAAAAATTTTTTTTTAAAAAGCCAACGAGGTCAGAAACATGATCTTAATTTAAAGGGAAAAGCCTGTTGTCTTCCGAAATAATTATGAAAACTTCAACACCCATAATGCACTGGGCATGATGCCATCCAACGCCACTCCTACCAGTCTGCTATACACTTACCAGAGTCCAATCCAGATTGCTTGAGTAGGAAATACTTCTGAGCAAACCTTTACTCATAATGGTGTCGATCTGAGTTGTTCCGGATGCAGGATTTCAAAGAGTGAATGTTTAGCAGGAGTGTTTCTTTCGGTTTCCACTGAGGATCCAGCGTGTTGGATAAAGCCTGAAACGATTCATAAATATGGAGAGAACACTGCGACTGAAAATCGGACAAATGTTTGTACTCAACATCTCAAACTGGATAACCAGGAAACGGCCGTTAAAATACGACAATAAATCAGGAAAAACATAATAGGTATTTTATGTAGGTCTATAAATAACATTCAGAAACTGTATGCGATGATTAAAATGAATAAGGATCAGTAAATAAACACTGATACGAAAACATAAGAAATGACATTTGATTATTATGCCGGATTTGATTCGCCGTGAGCGGAAGTGCGGTTTAGACTGGGTTTGTGTTGAAGAGCTGCTAACAGTCACTTATTCACAAACTTGTGTAAATGTGCAGCATTATTATTATAAGTTTCTAAAAGATTGAAGTCTGTCAGGTAAAACAAGCTTTTTGATGCAATTCACCAAAGACTTCTGTTTTATTCCAGTTATTATTCCCTATCTGAGGCTTCCGGAAATATTATAACAAAGTTGCGTTTAAAATGAAGTTTAATGGCGCAACGCAAACATATTCAGTAGCGCGAGTCGTAACGTATTGTGTTTTCATGGTCTTAGTGAGGGAAAAATCTGACATAAGCAACATTTTATGTCTCTCTTTGTATTTTTACCAATGGCAAATAAAGTTCTGGAATAATAAATCATATGGAGAGAAAGGAAAATTCATAAAAATGAATTAATTAAGAGAAAGTTTAAAGAAAGTTTGTCTAACATACTGTCAGTTACCAAAGATGGCAAAATATTGCAAAATATAAATGAAAAACGACTCAAACATATGCATGTTATTTACACTATTTAATCAAATAAATGTTCCCTTTGAATAAAATTTATTTACAGATGATTTACAGATATTTAAGCTATATTAAATAAATAAAAATGTAAGCCATTTTGCTTCTCCAGTAAATGTATCTTGATTTAAGAATGTTAATAATATTTGTACTGGAAACATGACAAAAAAAAAAAAAATTTGCAGTGTTAAAGTTAAAGGGTTAATGACAGTCTCTCACCTAAGCGGACGTTTGTAATGATATTGAGATGTTCTGCTCATATATGACAGATGGGATATTCCTCTGTGTGAATGTGTCTCTCACATGAAACTCACTCAGGGCTTTATAACCTACTTACAGCGACAGCCAATCAAACGACAGAAGAGCAACACAGCCAATCAGAACTCAGGAGGAACAAGAGAACACAATTCACACCAGTCTGAATGTTCTCATGTTAAAATCTCTTTATTTATCCCTGATATACAAAAACTTTTTGTTCTATTGCTGAGCTTGATTTTCTTTTCCTGTGAAAAACAGCAGAAGTTTTGCTGTTGTTGTCGTTTTAACTCTCGCTGAAGATTGAGGAAACTCTGAGAACGGCCGCTTGTAAGATTTACACTGTAAACGGAGTGTGTGTTGAGATTTAGTAGGAGGGTTTGGACTAACACTGTCTGTGTGTGTGTGTGTGTGTGTGTGTGTGTGTGTGTGTGTGTGTGTGTGTGTGTGTGTGTGTGTGTGTGTGTGTGTGTGTGTGTGTGTCTGTCTGTCTGTCTGTCTGTGTGTGTGTGTGTGTGTGTGGAAATGAAACGCTTCTGGCCCTCAGAGTTTCTAGAGCTCCACACTGGGAAACATTATTAGCTTAGTTTGGTATTTTTGTCTCGTTTTCCCAGAACAAATATCTAAACGTTCTTAAATCAAGATGCATTCACTGGAGAAGCAAAATTATTTAAGATATTATGGTTCGTTTGCTTAAAAAAATTATCAAAATGAAGCGAGTTTGCGCAAAAAAGAACAAAATCTGCTGGTCAGAAAAATAATCTTATTTTACTTGTTTAAAGTGTATTTTTCTGATCTCCACTGGGGTTTTCCGAGCACAAAACTACATTTTTCAGTAAATATTTTAAGTAATTTTGTTTCTCCAGTAAATGTATCTTGATTAGAGAATATTTCGATATTTGTCCTGGAAAACGAGACAGAAACACTGAGCAAGAAAACATTTTTCACAGTGTTAAAGACATCATCAAACATCTGGAAACACTTCTCAACACAAGCTCAGCTCTTTTTCTTTAGAAAAATATGGTTATCTCCCCACAAAGTCATTAATTCTGGTTACTAATGAACAACAAAAACACAAATGTTATTGCACAAATATACATTATCTTCCAATTACTGAAAATAACGACAATAATATCAAAAATAAAATCACTGTTGATCTACTTCGCTGATCACATGTAAGATTGTTAATAAATATGATTCTCGGAACAACATATTTCTAATACATGAAATGAAATGGACCACCACAACATAATAATAATCTATAAACGAGATGAAAATGCATCAAATAAAACAGAAGCGATCATGATTTGCTCTTTTGGTCACTTTAACGTGTTTAAAAGGAGTGTATCTGACAGTACTAGATAAAGGTCAAAGGTCAGAGATGATTCTGACACACAAAACTCTCTCGTGTTTCCACAAAGTTCAGTCCAACCATTGCATATTCTTCAAAACCATCTGACTTTTGCAGTTTTGTGTCACACGACAGGAGCAAGAGGCAAAAATGACCAAATAAAAGAACAAATGGCAAAAGGAAGAAAATATTTAAGTTAACATGATATTTTAAATATATTAAAATCTGTAAATCTACATGAATCAACACAAAAATAAGCCTCTCCTCCACCGGCCAACAGATTAAAGCTTATTGGTCAAATCTGTCAGTCAAATTCAATTCGGTTCAAATTAAAATGATCAGCTAATGAAATGCAGAGTCATGAAACACTTATAAATCACAACAAACATTTACAACGGTCAATAAAACACTCGCAGATTTGACTTTTTGTTCTGTTCGGCTATTGTTCGTAGAAACGCAGGACTATAGGTTTCAGTTGAATCTCACAAAAACCATCAAGAGCACGTCTGTCACGTTAAAAATATGACATTTTACCAAAACTTAATGCATTAGAATGTATGTTACAATGCATCTTTGCATACATAATTGTAACCAAAGTTCAAAAGCATAATATTTTCAGATTCCTTGTTCCATGTGCAATTGGTTGTTTGTCATTTTAATGCATTATACTTTCTAAAGGTGTGTTCGATTAATAAATACGCATCAACTTTTGCATCAAAATTAATGCATTAAAAATACTTTTACAACGCTTTAAGTGCATTACATTTTGTGCAAAGAAAATGTATCTTTACCTTCAGGACCATTAAGATTTTTTGCATTAAAAATAATATTGCTATAATTTAAGTATTTATACACCATAGTAGCATTTGTTATTTTTGATGCACTTTTTTTGTATTTTTCATTATTCTCATTACAGAAAAATGCAGATTTGCTATTTATGATATACTTTGCAAATAATGAAATATACGAAAAAATTATGATTTTCATTTAATTTCTCATTACAAAACTCTTATTGTTTATAGTCAGAGTTTTGAGATATAAATGCGTAATTGCAAGAAAGTCCAAATTGTGAGATATAACATCACAATTGTGATGTACTGTATATAGTCCGAATTTAGAGATATAAAAGAGCAATTGCAAGAAAAAGTCAGAATTATTATTATAATTATGTCATTTTTTTTATTTTTATGTTTTATTATTATCATCAATTTGTGATTCTCATTTACATTCTCATTACAGTGTAAATGATGCAGAAAAAAATATTTATTTTTTGATAATGAGAATATAAATGAAAATCATCATTGAGAAAAAAATAAAAAGCACAACAAAAACTTCCAAACACATAATAAAAATTTTGCAAATCTAAAAAATCTTAATGGTCAATTGCACAAACACATTCATATTCGGTTCTAAATATGAGTTGATCTTGACAGGTTTTGTGAAATTCATCATAGACATTTGTAAAAACTTGTCCTGCCAAAGTTTCAACAACAGAGAGAAAGAAAGACGGAGAGATTGTCCTGTCTGACGAGACGTGTTGTTCATATTCAGACTCAAACAGTGATCTCTGGATCTATCAAACACATGTTCCTGTGGCTTTAAGTGCTAAACTGATCTGAAGAACATTACATTCTCCTGGATCAAAAAAAAAAATTAAAAAAAATTAGTGGTTATTGCAAAGCACATATTTTGAAGTTCTCACACAACAGGAAAACTCTCACTGTTAGTTTGCATGAATAACAATATTGTCAGTTCAAATGTTATCGTTGTGTTCAACCGTCCTTTTAGTGCAAAACATGCATAAGATAAATGGTGGCGAATCTTTTAAAAAAAAGGCTCGTTAGTGTTCAGGCTACGTCATTTCCAAATCAGAAACCCATAAAAGTGCGCATTATTACACAATAGTGTCAGAGCTTGATGAGTTGATACGGTTTCGCTGTTAGTCTGAATCTGACCAGATAACACACATATAAACGCTTTGGCTTGAAACAGCAACTCAATCTGCTTTCGGAGAGGAACCAACAAAAAAAGTGAAAAGATATCACTCCCACTCCGTCTCATTCTCTCCATCACTCTTCTCTCTCTGTGTTTCGCCTACACCGCTCACATACGCTCTTTATATATCTATATATATATAGAGATGAATGAATGCCCACAGACTCCATGACGACAGATGAAGCGTCCAAGCAGATCTTGTGTATCACGGTTTTTGGTAACACTTTACAACAAGGTTTCATTTCCTAACATTAAAACACACTGCTCGTTGTTACAGCGTTTAAAGGGATAGTTCACCCAAAAATGAAAATTAGCCCATGATTTACTTTCCCTCAAGCCATCCTAGGTGTGTATGACTTTCTTCTTTCAGACGAACACAATCAGAGTTATATTAACAAATGTCCTGGCTCTTCCAAGCTTTATAATGGAAGTGAATTGCTGTTACTGTTTTGAAATATGCACTTTTATGATGGATAGATGCACTTTTATCATGGATAGATGCACTTTTATGATGATAGATGCACTTTTATGATGATAGATGCACTTTTATGATGGATAGATGCACTTTTATGATGGATAGATGCACTTTTATCACGGATAGATGCACTTTTATGATGATAGATGCACTTTTAATGGACTTCAAAACAGAAACGCCCATTCACTGCCATTATAAAACTTGGAAGAGCCAGGACATTTTTTTATATAACTCTGATTGTGTTCGTCTGAAAGAATGTCATACACACCTAGGATGACTTGAGGGAGAGTAAATCATGGGCTAATTTTCATTTTTGGGTGAACTATCCCTTTAACTAATGTTAACAAATGAAACCTTATTGTAAAGTGTTATCACAAGTGAAAAGAGTGACTGAAAGGGTAACATATTGATCTGTCTCACATATAAACACACATACTGTACAAGCACACACACACAAGTCTCGATGCTCCCTGATTCTCCAACACTAGTGTAGGAAGTAAAGACAGGAAGACCTGAAAGCGAGCGGAGAATCCAGTTTTTTTGGATGCGTCTCTGAATAGTTGGCGTGCCGTCACTGGGACTTGTCGTCGGAGTCGGAGGTGTTTGGTTGGTGTTCTCTGGGAAGTGTGATGCTGGTGTGACGGTCCCACAGTTTGTGAAGTTCAGTGGCTTCGCTCTCGCTGCTCGTGCCACTCGTCCCGCTGTCTCTGAAACTGGCCAGCGGGGGGCGCACTTTCACTCCCTTCACCGTCATGGAGCCCTCGATGGCTTTACGCAGCTACGACACAAACCAGAGCTGGTTAACAACTCGTCAAAAGTGTTATATGTTTAGTTGTTTCAGTATGATTTATATATGTACAGAGCACAGCACATGACATGCGGACAAAAAAATATGTTTATCGTGGCTACAAATTAACAATTCGTTTCTATCACTTACCAATACATCAGCACATTTGAATAATTTGTTCCTTGGTTTTAAGTAAATTGTGCGCCTGATTAAATTTGTTCCCAAGTTTTACTAAATCATGCGCTCAATATAATAATTTGTTCCCTATTTTTACAAAATTGTGCGCATGATATAATCATTTGTTCCCTAGTTTTACGAAATCGTGCGCTCAATATAATTCGCTCCCTAGTTTTACGAAATCGTGCGCTCAATATAATAATTCGTTCCCTAGTTTTACGAAATTGTGCGCACAATATAATAATTCGTTCCCTAGTTTTACGAAATTGTGCGCACAATATAATAATTCGTTCCCTAGTTTTACGAAATTGTGCGCACAATATAATAATTTGTTCCCTAGTTTTACGAAATTGTGCGCACAATATAATAATTTGTTCCCTAGTTTTACGAAATTGTGCGCACAATATAATAATTTGTTCCCTAGTTTTACGAAATTGTGCACACAATATAATAATTCGTTCCCTAGTTTTACGAAATTGTGCGCACAATATAATAATTTGTTCCCTAGTTTTACGAAATTGTGCGCACAATATAATAATTTGTTCCCTAGTTTTACGAAATTGTGCACACAATATAATAATTTGTTCCCTAGTTTTACGAAATTGTGCACACAATATAATAATTCGTTCCCTAGTTTTACGAAATTGTGCGCACAATATAATAATTTGTTCCCTAGTTTTACGAAATTGTGCGCACAATATAATAATAATAATAATAATAATAATTCGCTCCCTAGTTTTACTAAATTGTGCGCACAATATAAGAATTTGTTCCCTAGTTTTACTAAATTGTGCACACAATATAATCATTCGCTCACTAGTTTTACGAAATTGTGCGTACAATATAATAATTCACTCCCTAGTTTTACGAAATTGTGCGCACAATATAATCATTCGCTCCCTAGTTTTACGAAATTGTGCGCACAATATAATAATTCGCTCCCTAGTTTTATGAAATTGTGCGCACAATATAATAATTCGCTCACTAGTTTTACGAAATTGTGCGCACAATATAATAATTTGTTCCCTAGTTTTACGAAATTGTGCGCACAATATAATAATTCGTTCCCTAGTTTTACGAAATTGTGCGCACAATATAATAATTTGTTCCCTAGTTTTACGAAATTGTGCGCACAATATAATAATAATAATAATAATAATAATTCACTCCCTAGTTTTAAGAAATCGTGCACACAATGTAATAATTCGTTCCCTAGTTTTACGAAATTGTGTGCACAATATAATCATTCGCTCACTAGTTTTACGAAATTGTGCGCACAATATAATCATTCGCTCACTAGTTTTACGAAATTGTGCGCACAATGTAATAATTCGTTCCCTAGTTTTACGAAATTGTGCGCACAATATAATAAATTCGCTCACTAGTTTTACGAAATTGTGCGCACAATATAATCATTCGTTCCCTAGTTTTACGAAATTGTGCGCTCAATATAATCATTTGCTCACTAGTTTTACGAAATTGTGTGCACAATATAATAATTTGTCCCCTAGTTTTACGAAATTGTGCGCACAATGTAATAATTCCCTAGTTTTACGAAATTGTGCGCACAATATAATAAATTTGCTCACTAGTTTTACGAAATTGTGCGCACAATGTAATAATTCATTCCCTAGTTTTACGAAATCGTGTGCACAATATAATAATTTGTTCCCTAGTTTTGCTAAATCATGTGCACAACATAATAATTCGTTCCCTAGTTTTACTAAATCATGTGCACAATATAATAATTCGTTCCCTAGTTTTACTAAATCATGTGCACAATATAATAATTTGTTCCCTAGTTTTGCTAAATCGTGCGCATAATATAATTAATTCCCTCGTTTTACTGAACCGTGTGTGCAATATAATAATTTGTTCCCTAATTTCCCTAAATCAAGCGCACAATGTAATTTGTTCCCTAGTTTTACTAAATTGCGCACATGATATTATTCGTTCCCATTAATTAATAGTCAAAAGTAACATTGAAGACATTTATAATGTTACAAAAGATTCCGTTTTTTTAAATAAATGCTGTTCTTTTGAACTCTCTATTCTTTAAAGAATCCTGTGATGCAGCAATGCATCATGGTTTCCACAAAAATATGAAGCAGCACAACTATTTTCAACATTTAGAAATATTTCTGAAGGATCATGTAAAAAAATCAGCTTTGATCACAGGAATAAATTACACTTCATATAGAAAACAACTATTTTAAATTGTAATAATATTTCACATTATTACCATTTTTATTGTATTTTTGATCAAATAAATGCAGCCTTGGTGAGCAGAAGAGATTATAAAAGAGATTTAAAATTTTAATATTGGTGTTTTTGTGTGACTGCTGAACTCTCACCTCTCTCAGCGAAACAACTCCAATAAGTCGTCCGATACTGGTGACGTACGCGTGATCCAGACCCAACAGAGAGAAGATGGTGTGAGTCTGCCAGAGAGACAAAGAGGTTCATCATTGAAACATGATTGTTTAATTTTGGTCTTTTAAAATAAATGAGTTTAATATCCTCTAAACCACAGGGATGCAACCCAAACACCTTTAGCTCTTACAATCAAAGGCACATTCTTAGTATAGAAATCATTCACTATATTTGAAGCACCAGTTATGTTTAAAGCAAATGTGTCTTTTTGTTGCCACAAAAAAGCATATTTTGCAGAAAGAAAAATCAATCTCAAATATCATTAAGGATATTGAAGTTGCATTCCTGTAAAGAAATCAATACACTATTAACAATATTAAGTGATGAATTTATATTGTGCATTTTATAATCATAACATGAAGTTAAAATGTTATCTGAAATGTATCACTTATTAATAAATAAAGGTTAAAAGCACATAGCATCGCACAGAATTTATGATTAATATTTGGCTTGGTTAATGAATAAATAATTGAAAAATATATATATTTTCTGCATTTCACCACTGCTCTGGCTTGTGTCCTACTCTACTCTAGCTTTCTAATAAACCTGGCATTATATACTGTGAATAATCGCTGGCACTGTAATAAACAGCTTCAGATAAAAGCTTACATAAAAGAGAATAGATGTTAATGTAAATGAACATAAATTAGGTAATGTGACTGGACAGACTAGGAAGTATGTTACCTGGCAACATCGGCACAACAAATTAATTTGAAATAAAAAGGTTTGCTACAACTTTTTTCTACAGATTTTTGCAATGCATAGCTATTTTGCATGTGAAATTAAGAACAAAAACTTCTTAGCAAAAAAAGTAAAACAGTATATATATATATATATATATATATATATATTTTTTTTTTTTTTTTATATGACCGTATATACATGCTAGTGTTTTCATGAAAAATTACATTGTGACTGTTTTTGGTGCATGACACTTTGGGTAACATTGCAAGTGGAAAACATTAAATTTCCTGGAAAACTTACTAAATTCTGACCACAGAATTAAGTTCTAAATTTAGTATGTTTTCTGCGTGAAATGTTACTCAAAGTGTCATGCACACAAAACATGAGAATTCAAATATGAAGCAACAAAAAGCACAAAAAAACATGTGGACTTACTGGAAAACTTGCTAAACTTAAAACAAAATTCTGACCACATATTTAGTAAGTTTTCCGCTTGAAATGTTACTCAGTGTCATGCACTATGCACACAAAATATGTAAACTCAGATGTGAAGCAACAAAATGTACACAAAACATAAACTAATGCACACAAAACTAAAGTTTACTGGAAAACGTACTAAATTTGTGGTCAGAATTCCGACCACAGAATTAAGTTTTCAATTTAGTACGTTTTCTAAATGTTACTCAACGTGTCATGCACACAAAACACAAAACATGTAAACTCAAATATGTTTCATATTTGAGTTTACGGGCCCTATCTTGCACCCAGCGCAATTGACTTTGTACACCGACGCATGTATCATTCCTATTTTGCACCCGCACACAGCGGACTTTTCCCTCCACAGACGCACGTCGGTAAATTAGGGAATGAACTTGCGCTCCCTGGGGCGGTTCAGCGAAAAGAGGAGGCGTGTTCCGGAGGCGTGTTTCAGAAAACAATTCCGCCACAGACCAGGAGAAACCTAGTCTAAAGTCAGTGGCGCGTTCAGATGCTATTTTAAGGGCGCATGCTTGGCCATAATGTAGCGTGTGCACAACGCACATACTCTTTGCTTCTCTCATCTACACACAGACGCAGCAGTTCCCATTTTTGCAAACCATACATAATTACAAGGAAAAATATTCCACATGAGGGAAATCATTGTGGTGTCCATGAAGATGTGAAAAAATAGGCATAAATCTAGCTTACACATTTACCCAAATTATCATACGGCTCTTTAACCGAAGCTAATTTGGGTGGGTTTCTCCATCCCCATACAATGTCACTTCTCTGTGTTTTACGGCCCTGACGAGAACGTCGGTCTCCTCGGCTGTGAACCGCTCCTGGCGTGAGTCTGGCAAATCCGCCGTTATAATAGCAAACCGCCATGGAACAAGCGCGCCTGCTCTTAAAGGGAATGTGAGATGATGCTCTGATTGGTTTATTTCACGTTACGCCCAAACCACACCTATGAGTAATGTAGCTTCTTCAGACCAACCCATTTTAGATTTGCGTCGGGCGCAAGAGTCATTTATCCCGCCGGTATAATAGCAACAGCGCCCGAGATCCGCCCACAAAGTTACTTGCGTTTCGCGTTTGATACTTGCGTTTCAGATCGTTAAAATAGGGCCCTGCATGTTTTGTGAGCATGGCAAATTGGGTAACATTTGAAGTAGCTAACTTAGTCAATTTACTAGAAAACGTGCTAAACGTAAAAACTAAATTCTGACCACAAATTTAGTAAGTTATCCAGTGAATTCACATGTTTTGTGTGTTTCACATGTTTTGAATTCACATGAGAAATCAAATATGAAGCATGGTACATGCCACTTTGGGTATAATATAATATAAAATAAATCTCTAAGTGTGTGTGTGTTAATGGAGAGAGATAAAGGAGAGTGTGCATGCAAGTGTGGAAATAGGTGTAGGTGTATATGAGAATGAATGGACGACATTAAGTACATTTACCGCTGCCGGCAGGAGAGAATGATGCATCTGTGTGTGTGTGTGTGTGTGTGTGTGGACCACAGCAGAGCTAGTCTTAATAAACACTTCTCTGCTCTTGCCACAAGTGAGTTTGCAAAAGCAGACGATTAATCCAGTGTCAGCATGTGTGTGTGTGAGCAAAATACTTTATTAAAAACGTTGGCTTATATTTATATAGATCCTGAACGTGTACACACACAAGCGTGCGCACACAGACACACACACACACACACAAATTCTTGTACATCTAACTTTATGAGGACATTCATTGACACAATGCAATCTCTAGCCACTTACCCTAACCTTACCCATCACAACTAAGTGCCTAACCCGACCCCTGACCCTAAAGCGACCCTTAACCTCATTATAACCTTATCCCTAAAACCAAGTCTTGACCCTCAAACGGGCCTTTAAAGGCTCTCAGAGAGTGAGGACCGGCCAAAATGTCCTCACTTGACTCTTTGTCCTCACTCCAATGGTCTAAAACTCAAACTGGTCCTCACAAAGATAGTTGTACAAGTACACACACACACACACACACACACACACACACACCTTGTGCAGTGAAGTGCGTTCCACCAGCTGGAAGGGGGCGGGGTCAATCTTGCAGTTGTTGAAGTTCACCTGCTCGTCAAGCTGTTGCTCCTCCCACTCCTCAATCTGCATTCAGAAACACAAAGATTTTACTCGTACTTTTATTTTTTGCATTCTCCATTTTATATTTCTGCTATCACTTTAAGCCTTAAGCCTTAATCTTCATTTTTAAACACTAGTTAATGCATTGACAAAGAATGAACAATATATTTTACAGCATTTCTTAACCTTGTTAATGTTAGTTCATAAAAAGTTCATGTTTATGTTAGTTCAACTAATGTTAACATACAACTTTTGGTCTTAAAAAAAGTATTAGTAAATGTTGAGATTAACATCAACTAAGATTTATAAATTCTGTAGAAGTTGTGCTGATTGTTAGTTCACGTTAACTAATGTTAACAAATAAACCATATTGTAAAGTGTTAGCATATTTCTGTCAATAACACGGTTTTCTCTTCTTAATTTATTGTTATGTTGCTTTGCACTATTCAAATTTTTCTCATTATTTATATTGTATAATATAATTATACAAAATAATTAAAAATAATAAATTACCAAAATAATTAACACTAGTTATCGGTTAACTAGTTGTGGATTTCTTTTTTTTCCTGTTAGATTAAATGGAAATGCAAAGATTTCTGACAACTTGCTCTTCTGAAATTGTGAAAAAGTTCATAAAAGCAGTCAGGTATCATAATAATTATCATACACTTCATATGAAAACTGAATCTACAGATCTTTTCGTCAATCTGAATGAATCCAATCTGATTTCAGCTCTGTTTATCCCTCAAACCCAAACTTTGCAATCAGATTCGCACATTCGTTAACATGTGCATTACATGCATTTCAAGCAAAAGTTGCTGCGTTAAGAACCGAAGCGATAAAGAAAGCGGAGTTACTGTGAGAATAATTGTTGTTTTGTCCTTGATGACATTATTTCATTAACATTCATGCATTGACATATCTAAAACGTAAGCTGGCAAATTTTTTTAAGTAAATATGTAGTAGTTATTTAGTCTCCTCCACTGATCAGGTCATAAACATTCTCACGTTCGCAAGTAGTAAAACGTATATACAGAGATCTTATAAAAGGGTAAACATACTGTATGCATCACGGCACCTCATGTTTGCATCGAGTATTGAGTCCGATTGAGAAGATTCACCCGTTTACACGCTTAGTTTAGTCAGTATTTCAGATCTGCATCCTGTCCAATCTGATCTGAGGCGTTTACATGAAGGCTTTTCAGTCAGATTGAGCCGTCAAACCAGTTACTGATGGATTGTTTGAGTGCATGTAAACGTGGCTTTAGGTTTTCAATGGTCTGTGTGTTGAAATGTCCTCACCTCTCCAAGAGTCATGTCATCGTCTGCGTCTGGATCCTCCTGAAGAGAAACACACACACACACACATTTGTTTCACTACATTACTGAGGACATTTGCATAGTCTTCCACTGACTTTATATCAGGTTATTGATGTTTTCTATGGCCTAAACCAACCATCACGGAAACACTAGATTCAAATAAAAAAAGACTCACTCACTCTCACTCACTCTCTCACTCACACTCACTCACACTCACTCACACTCACTCACACTCACTCACTCTCACTCACTCTCACTCACTCTCACTCACTCTCACTCACTCTCACTCTCACTCACTCTCACTCACTCTCACTCACTCTCACTCTCACTCACTCTCACTCTCACACTCACTCTCACTCACTCTCACTCACTCACTCACTCTCACTCTCACTCTCACTCACTCTCACTCTCACTCTCACTCTCTCACTCACTCTCACTCACTCTCACTCTCACTCACACACTCACACACTCACTCACACACACACTCACTCACACACTCACTCACGATTTGTAATGCTAATGTGTTGTGTCACTGGAAACACACACACATCTGATCAATCGCTCTGAGCGTCGACAGATTTCAGTTCCTCTTCATCTCAGGAGACTACAGCTAATCGATGAGGTCATCCTGCACTTGCACTTTTCCACAGAAAAGAACTACATTACATTACACACACGCATATTGCCGAATAAATCTTTTGCAGGACACTCTACGCATTAATAAAACATCCATCCATTAGCGCTGGTTTTTGTAGAAATGTGAGCCTAATCTAATGATCAGAGCCAAGGCCTGCGGGTCGAGATCATTCTCTCGCTCACACTCACACACACACACACACACCAGTAAAGACATTTACTGCACGACTACCTGAGAAGGAGAGTGTGATTATATGATGTGGAAGTCTATCGTGAGGGTTTGTGGCCTG
>CM038630.1:3953788-3983788 GCA_021554675.1 Leuciscus idus
CGCGTGTGTCCGTTCAGGGCCACTGTAGAAAGAAATGCTCATTCTAAAGTGATAAAAACACAACGCTTCATTAAGTAAGGTCTTTATACACCACTGAGAACATAGTTATGTATATGATATTGCATTTCTGTCAACAGATCCTCCTAAATATTACACAATGCACCTTCAAACCATCAAAATATGAGGAAAACAAAATGTAGTGTATAGATGCACTTTTATGATGGATAGATGCACTTTTATGATGGATGGATGGATGCACTTTTATGATGGATAGATGCACTTTTATGATGGATAGATGCACTTTTATGATGGATGGATGCACTTTTATGATGGATGGATGCACTTTTATGATGGACAGATGCACTTTTATGATGGATAGATGCACTTTTATGATGGATGGATAAAAGTGCTCTCCCTATGGGGGTCCAGGGGTATTCTACTCCACTACATTTCGGCACATTTTCTGATCAGTTTTCCCCCTGCCAAAACAGGGATTGAAAAAAATCTCCTGTTTTCAGTGCTGATGCGGTGGTGACGCGTTCATGTAACATGTGAGGGTGGCGCTGCCATTAAAGCACCTAAAAGCTGTCACTAAGAACCGGCAAAAGTAATGATTATGAATATGTAAAATATAACAAGGAGACATTTTAATTGTTTACTAATAAACAAGTGTTTTCTGTGTCAGTGTCGGCTGCATAGATGAAGTTGACGATGCTGACTCACGATTTTCGCAGAGGCTACCTTACGCTGAGTTTCGGTTCATTTATGAGACGAGCTCCAGTTCACGCGCCGGCGCCTCCGTGTCGTGATTATCTATTGTCTGCTATATTTACTTCTTATTTATTAAATCCAGGCAATTGGTTGATGAAACATTGATTAAAATTAAGATACAGTTAATACAAAACGAAATTCACTTTAAAGAAAGGCAGCTGTTCTGTTTGAGTCTCTGTGAAAGTTTTAAACAGTCTTTTAGTGCCGCTTTCAGAGCGCTTTCAAAAACATATTTTTTTCCTCAAAGCAAACATGAAAAATAAAATAAAATGAATATGTTCTGATCTGTGGAGAGCCATCCCTTCTTCATCCGGTGGGTATATTGCTTTGGTTTGCAGTGTAATTCAAAGAATTACAAAAAAATATTTTGCCACCTAAAAGTTAAAGATTTTTTGTGTCACGTCCACGGCATGTGTAGCCTATTTCCCTCATATTAAATATAAAACGCATGTGTAGACTGATATTTTTCTAATGTCTGGACTCCTTTATTAAGGGAGTATGGATATATAAACAGTTTCAATATATTGGTATTAAATGCATTTTCTGAGAATTTATATTTCAAGTTTTTACGCTGGAATTGACATCACTTGATGACACATTGTATTACCTTGTTATTATGATATAGTGACCCATACAATGTGCCAAACATATTTTCCTTACCTTGTCATTCAAGGCCAGGGCACTTTTTGTACAACCAACGTTGTGCTGAACTTGACAAAATTGATCTGCTTCTGCAGCGGTGGCCAGCAGCTCATGAGTTTTTTTTTTTTTTTTTTTTAAGGCAGTAGAAGGTTCTGGAACTTTTGCGCACTTCCACATCCCACGCAACTACGGATCTCCCAGGAACATTCATTATATATTGCTGCGTACATTTATCCGTGTCGGAGTTCTGAGTAGCCTACCTAGATGTGTGCATGGCATGCACGAGCGGTGCGCGATCATGGTCGACTGACAACGAGATTAAGCAGCTGAACAAGACGGCTGTGTTCCGATTGTTCTCATCTCAGCTCCGCCGAGACAAAATAGACATGCCGTTTCAAAAATCTTTCATTTATAATCAGAAATATGTTTTCAAAAGCATCACTTTCATCAAATTGTATGTGACATCATTTCCAGTAGGCAACTGACTGCAAACAGGCACATCAGGACACAAACGAGCAGGTTTATGTGCCGGGCTGAGCCCCGGAGAGACCCGGACCAATTTAACCACTGTATATATGCACTTTTATGATGGATAGATGCACTTTTATCATGGATAGATGCACTTTTATGATGGATAGATGCACTTTTATCATGGATAGATGCACTTTTATGGACTTCAAAACAGAAACAGTGATTCACTGCCATTATAAAGCTTGGAAGAGCCAGGACATTTTTTAATATAACTCTGATTGTGTTCAGCTGAAAGAAAAATGTCATATACACCTAGGATGACTTCAGGGTGAGTAAATCATGGGTTAATTTTCATTTTTGGGTGAACTATCCCTTTAAACTATCAAAATAGGAGGAAAACAATATGTAGTGTGAAAAGCACTATACAAATCAACTTGAGGTCTAACTGTGTGTGTGATATTACTTGTGGGGATCTCAATGTTCTTCTCGGCCACAGGCGTCCTCTTCAGCGCAGGTTTAAGAGGTTTCGGGGAGATCGGACGAACGGGTATAAACGACGACTCTTCTGTGGAGATCTACAATTTACACACACACATTCAAGATCATGCCTCAACAAATCTGAAACGCTGTTGAAAAGGTCATTCTGATGTGAGAGTCAGATAACTGTGCACTCTGACCTGGAAGCGGACCTCGTGGTTGACCTTTTGACCCCCCTCCTCGCTGCTGGGAGTGCTGGCCACAGACACACGCTTTCTCTCGGCGTCGACTCGGTCTCGTATGAACTCCAGACGCCGAGGACGACCCAGATGCTCGTTCAGGAGCGCCTGTAACTGAGCGCGCTCAATAGAGCCCAGCAGGATCATGGACTCTGAGAGAGAGAGAGAGAGAGAGAGAGAGAGAGAGAGAGAGAGAGAGACGAGAGCAAAAGTGACAGTTTTAGAATGTTTCAAAAGATTCTATTTCAAATAAATGCTGTTCTTTTAGAACTTTCTATTCATCAAAGAATCCTGAGAACTTTCCAACTGTTTTCAACATTGATTATAGTCATAAATGTTTCTTGAGCATCAAATCATCATATTATACTGATTTCTGAAGGATCATGTGACACTGAAGACTGGAGTAATGATGCTGAAATTCAGCTTTGATCACAGGAATAAATTACACTTTACTATATATTCACATAGAAAACAGCTGCTTTAAATTGCAATACTGTATTAATTTAAATTTGTACTGTATTTTTGATCAAATAAATGCAGCCTTGGTGAGCAGAAGAGACTTCTTACAATTTTTTTTTAACATTTTACAAACTTTTGAACGGTAGTCCAAAAAAAAAAAAAGAAAAAAAAAAAAGTTATATTTAAATTAGGACTGTCAAGTGATTAAAATTAGTTATTCTAATTTACTGCAAATTAAAAAAGTCATTATTGTGTTAACTGAGTTTGATTGTTTTTCACATCATGCCAGCTTCTGTGGCTATTTTCATGAAGAGAAACATTTATGGTAAAACTATATCAGGTTTTTACCATTTATTTTCTCTAAAACTACATTTGGTTTCACTGTGCTAAAAATGTAATATATATATTTAATTATTTTCCTCATATGATTATTCCCACCACATGTGCATGTGCTGTACCTGCAGACTCCACCAGTGCCAGTGTTTTGAGGTTTCCTGTGGTGAGGACGTCGTGAAGGTCTCTGTACGTGCAGTTCAGAGTGATATAGCGAACATTCCTGACCATGATGTCCTCCACACGAATATTATACTTCCTGCAGAAGAGATTTCCCACAGTTATGCAATCACTGCAGCAGAATTCATAATCCCCATTACAGCCAGCGCCATTAAAGAGTCTTTCTATATGTTCTTTTGATTTATTATTAGCGTGTTTGTTAAGTCAGCACTACTACTACTATTGCTCATACTTAGAGTTAGTGAACAGGCACAACATTAAAACAGCACGAGAACTGGCTTCTTTCAAGCACATCAAAAGTCTGTTGTGATTATAATAATTAATATTATTTTAAACTAACCACATTTTATTTTTCACAGTTTACACATATACTATTCATCCAGACTTAAGCATTCAAACTTGTTAGTGTTATTTTAATATCATTGAGATCCTATTATAGCTTTTATCAACATGTTGAATTAGTTCTTATTTTTATATAAAAATGTTAGTGCAAGTTTTAGTAATTTTGCTGTTTTCTCTTTTATTTTATTTTATTTTATTTTATATGTCTATACATAGTTTTTAATTGATCTCTGTTTCAGTTTTAGTTATTTTAGTACATCAAGTTTAAATTAAAATGAGAAATGTTTTGCTTTTGGCAATTAGCTCAAATAAAATAAGTTTAAGTTGTTTTATATTTTATTTTATTTTATAAACCGTTTAGTTAACGGTTCTTTAATTTCATGCAACAATTATTTTATTTATTTATTTATGGTTTTAGTTTTAGTCACAAACAATATCCCAGTTTGTAACCAACGTTTTAGTAGGAAACATAATCACACAAATATTATATTTTATTAATAGGATATATAAATATTTTTTAATTACTACAAAATAAACATTTTGTTCTGGAAAAAGTGCGATCTAGAGACACAAACCATCCAGAGAACCACAAACACCACTCACATTTACTTCAGAAAATGCACAAATATATTTAATATGCATAAACGCCAAATTGATAATTTTGCTTTTGTGATGATTTCAGGCGTTGGCGACGCAAAGACTTCAGATAACGGCAACTTCTCACACATTATCCTTATATTATAATCACTACAAGCACAAGGTGTAATTGCTGCCTAACACGTTCATTATGTACGTGATGAACCACATAAGGCATTATGTTATAGCTGTGTATGACTGTCATACACACATTACTTTGATACGCTCATCTGATAACAGAATACTTTGTAAATTGTAACCCTGAAACAAGCATTTTCTGTAAGGCTGCTTTTAAACAATATGTATAGTTTCAAACTTGAACTGAATAGATTTTTGTTGGCATACAAGACATATTTTGTTCCTGTATTGATTGACATTTTGGCAGCATTGTGTGTAAAACAGACGAGCCAATAAAACACGCTGAAATGAGAGTCAAATGACAGAGAGAGAGGACGAGATACAGAGCAGTGAATGTCAATGAGTGTGTGTGTGTGTGTGCTGCTGAGAAGTGAGTTTTCTGCAGATTCTAACTCAGCAAAAAAAATCTAGCTTCCCTCTCGCGCTCTCTCTCTCTCTCTCTCTCTCTCTCTCTCTCTCTCTCTCTCTCTCTCTCTCACACACACACAGAGTTATGTAATTGTTCTCTTGACAGGTATAAATTCGTCTCTGAGAAGCTGTAGATGAGTTTGACACCAGGGCAGAAACACAATCATTCAGAGCAAAAGACCTCTGTGTGTGTGTGTGTGTGTGTGTGTGTGTGTGTGTGTGTGTGTGTGTGTGTGTGTGTGTGTGTGTGTGTGTGTGTCTGCTACCATTTCAAACTTTGAAATCCTGAACATCTGAAACCCTCAGAAACTAAGATTTATGTGTGTATTGCACAGTTTGCCATTAGTCTGATGTGTTGTGTGTGTTGTGTAACTTTAGACCCTGTTTGCACACAGATTGTCCATTTACACTAATTAAGAGGAAACACCATCTCTGCCTTGAGGACTGTGAGTGCCACTCAATTAAATGAAGGAAAAAAGTGCATTAATGCCAAAGAAAAAATGTAAATCACTTAAAAAAATTAACAAAGGTTTAAAGTAAATTTGTTAATGTAGTTAAAAGTAACAAGAAAATAATATTTTAATATTTTAATTGCATTAAAAAAAGCATTTGCCACTTATTTCATTTATTAAGTCATTACAGTGGTTGAGTTATTAGTTCTGAAACCTGGAAGTGAATCAACATTTACGCCACAAGTTCCTTCAGGAACTTCCTGTGAGTTTTTAAGAAACTCAGATTTGGATTTATGATGACACTGCAAAAAATTGTTTTCGTACTTTTGTTATTTTTCTCTTGTTTTCCAGTACAAATATCTAAACATTCTTATAATAATTTTTTTTTTTTTTTTTTTTCAGAAAGCATGACTTAATATCTTTTGGTTCTCAACTAAAGGCATCAAAATTAAGTGAGTTTTAGCTTAAAATGGGCTCAGAAAATGTAGGATTGTTTTTATATTTGTACTGGAAAACAAGACAAAGACACTGAGTAAGAATGTTTTTGTTTTTTTGCAGTGTTAAAAAATAAGAACTGTATTTAAAGAAACTTTCCTTACAATATAATTACACACAACCTAGTGTTTTGTTTAGCATCATTGAGATACTATTATAGTTTTAAATGTTTTTATTTTTTTTAAACATTTTCCGTTTTCATTTATTTTACTCAGTTTTATTAATTTTGTTGTATGGTTTTGTTATAATGTTTATATAGTTTTTATAAATGTTTATTTCAGATTTAGTTTTAGTTGGTTTAGCACATCAAGTTAAAACGAAATGAAAATGAGAAAAGTTGCTAAAATAAAATAAGTTTAAGTTTTGACGGAAACAAAAATGTTTTGTTACGGTTTTAGTTTAATTTAACTATAATAACCCTTACACAGCCAGACTTAAAGATACATTTTGAAATGATTGTATGTTTGTTGTAAAATGTAAGTTGTAAAATGTAAACGTAGTCACAAATCAGGGGAATGACTTGATGTAACTGTGACTGACTGAGATAAGAGAGTGTTTTTGTACGTCTATATTCTGTGATAGTTACTGAATCCTTCAAAACACTGTGTTGAGGAAGCAGAACGTGTGTGAAGAGCCAGGACTCACTCGTGGTGCCCCCAGCCGAGCTCGGGCAGGTACGGCAGCTTCTTGATGCGGATAATAGAGTCGTAGATGGACGGCTGGAGACTCTGAGCGACGGCGTTTGCCAGAATCACAGCGATCATGATGGGCAGAATGTGACTTATCTGACCCGTCAACTCAAACACGATCACGGCTGTGGAGACGGTGTGTGTGACGGCTCCGGATAACGCCGCCGCTCCTAAACACAGAGAGAGAGAGAGAGAGAGAGAGAGAGAGAGAGAGATAGAGTTTTAAACACAAGCCACTATAGACAAAACCAATGTTTTTTTTATACACTAGTCAGTTATGGTTCATTTTGTAAAAGTTATAGCTAATGTAAAAGAAAGCATCCAAAACACACTTAAGTGTTTATTTTATTGCACTTTATCTATTTGCATCTGTAGATTTCAATTACAATACATATGTGACCCTGCATCACGTCACCAGTCTCGAGTCGCACGGGTATATCTGTGGCAATAGCCAACAATACATTGCATGGGTCAAAATTATCCATTTTTCTTTTATGGCAAAAATCATGAGGATATTAAGTAAAGATCATGTTCCATGAAGATATTTTGTAAATTTCCTTCCGTAAATATATAAAACATGTATGTGTGTGAGTGAATGCTGCACAATCGCCAACATAAATGAACAACTTTAAAGGAGATTTTCTCAATGTTTCGATTTTTTTGCATCCTCAGATTCCAGATTTACAATAGTTGTATCTCGACCAAATATATAACAAACCACACGTCAATGGAAAGCTTATTTATTCAGCTTTCAGATGCTGTATGAAATCTCAATTTCAACAAATTGACCCATGTGACTGGTTTAGTGGTCCAGGGTCACATCTTTCAAGGCTGTGAGTTTTTCCTCCACTTCAGCAACACTTCTATACGCCAACATTTACAGTTTTACTCCCATCTATGTGCTGAAGGTTTTTACTGAGTGGTTTGTTTATTTTACATTCATTTGATTTTTCTTTTTTACATTTTGTTCCTAAAAACATGGTGAAAATATTTTTTTTTCTGTCTGTTTACTGTATTTTCTGATTTATGTGAGTGATAAAAAGAGATATCCAAAATCCCCATGATAAAAACTCCACTATGTCAACAAGAGAGAGAGTTTTAACAAAACAAATTAATTACATTAATGGTTCACTTTAAATTAATAAGGCAAAAAGAAAACAAACAATGCAAAATAAACACAAACTGTTGGACCAATTGGAGCAGGAATACACTGAATTCAATTCAAAGAAATTTCACACGTCACACATGTGCAACACTAATGTAAACTTATAAACAAACTGTAAATATGAATGAAATTTATATCTACTAGTTATACCTTAATTTTTCTGATTTTTTTTAATTAGTTTTGCTATTTTTCAAGATTCAAGATTTTGATTTGTCACATACACAGTTATATACATGATACAACTTAGATTGTGCATTAAATATAAATAAATAAATAATAGGTCAAAACTATCCAAAATTTATTGGTTACATTTTACAAAAAGGTCTCATTTGTTCACATTAGTTAAAACTTTAGCTAACATGAACATTTATATTTTTACAGCATTTATTCATCTTTGTTAATGTTAATTAGTAAAAATATAATTGTTCATTGTTAGTTCTAACTAATGTTAACAAATACAACCTTTGTTGAGAATAACATGAACTAAAATTATTAAATGCAATAGAAGTGTTGGTCATTATTAGATCATGTTAACTAATGTTAATAAATGAAACCTTATTGAAAAGTGTTACCAATTTATTAAGCAAAGATATTCTATTAAAGGGCAATTGTTTGTGTCAAAATCATACACTTCTCTAAACCCTTCTCTATATTGTCTGTTAAACTATAATTAAAATAATAATTATTCAAGAGGGGTTATTGTTATTGCATAATTAAATCTAGTGGCTACTAATCAAAGACTTACTAACAATGAAAACCAACAATCCACTAAACCCAACACAACACAACTCAATCATTGCCTCTTAAAATCACTATGGCAACACTGAGGCAATTTCCATGAAAGGTAATTAGCTGTGATGAAGGTGTGTGTGTGAAGATGTGTGTTAAAGCACATCACATGTATGAGCATGAGTTTGTTCCTCACCCACAACAGCGTATCCTCCAGGCACTATGGGATAGATGATTCCATCTGTATTAATTCCCTCTGGAAACCAAGCGGCCATACTTTCACCCACCAAACGGCCAAACGCAGCACCTGAAACACACACACACACACACATTTAATTTAATATTCAACAATATTATTGATTGAAGCTGGACGATGACATCACGGTTTACTCCAGAGTGGCTATATATATATAAATTAACTAAATTAATAACTTTTCTTTTTTTCTTTTCACAACAAAATGAACCATCACTGAACTTACTCAAGCTGGACTAGGACACTATTTTCTTCTAGAAACAAACTTTGTTGCATTATTTTCCTGTTATCACTGTAAAGCTGCTTTGAAACAATCAGTATTGTAAAAAGCGCTATATAAATAAAGGTGACTTGACATTCACGGGTCACATTTTAATGTCTCCATAATTTTTGATTAAATATATATCACATAAAATATTGTGAAAATGTAATATTTTAAGGCAAGATAGTTTCATGCTCTGTTCAATTTTGAGATATTGCTGTTTTGCTTCCATAACATATCTTCTTTCAGACAAAATACACAATTAAGTGTTAATTTTTATTGCACTTTATGCACTTGCATCTGTAGGTTTCAATTACACCACATATCTTTAAAGTCGGTGAGTTTTTTCTCCACTTCCGCAGCACTTACATACACCAAAACTTACAGTTTTATTCCCATCTATATTCTGAAGGTTATTACTGAGGGGTTTGTTCATATATTATTCGCCTGATATATTTTTAACATTTTATTCCTAAAACATGGTGAAAACGTTTTTTTCTATCAGTTTACAGTATTTTCTGATTGATAAAAGGAGAAATCCAAAATCCCCTCAGTGAAATCCTTCAACTCTAATAGGTCATCAAAATAAAAAATAAAAAGGGTTTTGAATGTGACTTCATCCAACGTTAAGATTTATGTTCTGGAAACATATGCAAATTAGTGCGATTATATAAACAATCATAGAAAACATGCAAATTATTTATCAAATAAATTTAATTCGATATTGCCTTGTTTGTAAATTTAAACCTAACATTAAAACTTGTAAGTTAACACAACTGTCTTAATCTACTGTGATTAATCAACTATGGTGAGATATATTAGTTAAGTTTTTACCCTATTTACCTAAGGTATTTTGCCTTAAAAAGCAATATTTTAAAAGGAAAAACCCAAACGCACTAGCCTGGGAAAACCCAGACAAACTTCCGGCAAATTTAGATTTGCTCTGCAAGTAGTCTGGCAAAGAGCCCATTCAAGCTGATTTCTAATCCGTCCAAATCGCGGCACCAATCAGTAACGTTGGGGCGGGCTTTACACGATGACGATCGCTCTGATTGGTTTTAGGTCTATCCAATTGCGCCCAGGGGCATTTGAGCGACGTCCGTTGGTGAAGCGCATTATTATATTCAAATTGCAAACACATGAGGACAGTCTCCATGAAAGACCCACTGGCAGATGAACGTGCTGCTACATTTCTCTCCGAAACGGTAGGAAATTAAATTAGATTTAATAGAGGATTTTAACTGTGACAAGATGATTGACAGGGCAGTTAAAGTGACGGGATGCACGCGACAGATCCGTCCGATAAAGATGACGAAGTAGTATGTCCCAAAGCTTGCCTACTTTTTTGCTACACATTCAAAAGTAAAAACCTTTTCTTCACAAAAAGAGTACATACTTTTATGGCGTAGTGTAACTTAGGCGAATTGGGACGCAGCATATGGCTTTACACGATGACGATTGCTCTGATTGGTTTTAGGTCTATCCAATTGCGCCCAGAGGCATTTGAGCGACGTCCGTTGGTGACGCCCCTTTGGAAATGAGTTATTAATGAAGCTTTGCCAGACCATAACTCAGTTACTACTGAGAATGGTCTGGTTTTAACCAGGCTACAAACGCACACTTACCAATAACAAATACAGGCATGAAGGCTCCACAAGGCACAGGAAGGGTTGTGGCTAAAGCAGACATCCAGAACTGCACGAGAAACAACAGTAACACTCAGTTAAACACAAACAAACACTTTTTATTGTAATATTTCACAAAAATCCAATACCTCTGCAACAACGTTTCTGCTGATGTAACCAAGGAGAGAGAGGAGAATATTAGCCAGTAATATCATCAGTGTTGAGGGATTAACTAACTAAAGTGGTAAAGCTATTATCTTGCTAGAATTCATTTTTCAGTAGCATGACAGTAATTCTGTTTTTTTCATTAACAAGCTACTTTTTTTCCCCAACATGTAGTGTAGTGTGGAAAATTACATTGCTGGATATTACAGAGCAATAGCAGCAACACACGTATGAAATTAAAACTGAAAACAGCCCATAGCAACAAGAAAAGAAAAAAAGCTATTTTATAGATAAGATTCCAAGTGAGAATTTGGAGAATTCGCCTGTCTCTCCACACACACAATAGCCTGAAATATGACAAACCAGAGGGGTGTGATATTCACACATGCGCCCGTGTGCGTCACATACTTACGCAAAATCTGTCATGTCTGTCATCTGCATGACAGTTATGCATAGACTGTATGATTTCCTCAACAGACGAAAATAGAAAATGTTATAAACGTCAGATGTAAAGTATCACGACCAGTACTTAAGTTTCTGACAATTTCATCCATAATCGACTCAAAGATCAGCACATTACAAGAAAAGAAATATTAAAACTAAAGTATAATTTTTAGAAATTATAATTAACAAAAAAAACAAGCAAACACAGGGCTCAATGCTAAGGATATTTTTCTGGGCCAGTGGTTTACTTGCCCTGCCAAAGTTTTCACTAGCTCCACCCCAAAAACATTTAAATAAATACATTTTGTTGTTGTTTTGACACATGATATTCCCAATAAATAAGCCACCAAAATTTCAGAAATTTCACACAATTCTTGATTGATTCCATTTTCAATTCCACAGCAAAAACTACTAGCCTAACTCATGTAAAGTTCAAACATTATTGAAGACCAGCGAGTCTTCAGTCATAAAATAAGAACAAATAAATAAAAAAACAAGCAACTAAATAATTACAACAGAACAAAGATACAAATGAAGTAAACAGTGCTTTAAGATTTTCAGATAAGTCTGTCTAACAGTAGAGAAATTAAATAATCAAATGTAAAATAACACTGCATCGTATTCTATATGAATTAAATCCTAGGTAAAACTACAAAAGTTGTTCAGTCAAGATCAGTGAGTGATTTTCTCTTTGTCTTTTGTCGTTTAATTAACAATAATTGCACAAACGGCAGCAGGAATATTAGGCTACTGTCACTTTAAGAACGAATGCACAGATCCAATATACTGATACACATGCACTTTCTTTGTCAACTGTTTACGTTCAGTTAAGACATAACCCATAGTGTTTACGTGAATACTCGCCAAGGCGGACATTTTGACATACTTTATTTTTTGGTTCAAGCAGAAGTTGTGAAAGAGAAAACGCTGTTTTACAGCCGTCTCATACAGCTGAATTGAGTTCTCTTTCACGACTTTTTACGATTGAATCTGAATGGTTAAAAATCACTTGAATGCTTAAATTGAAAATACTTAAAAACACGTGCAAATGACTAACTTTCATGATGATGCAAGCATTGGCCAGACTGAACAAGTGGCAGTTCTGTCAACTGTCCCGAAAGTCTTATAATGATAGTTTCAGGCAGTCCTTATTGCCTTGAATCAGAAGTTTGAGAAAAAGTTCTTCGCAAAAGAAGCGAACAGAATAAAATGATAAAAGTGTGCACTGTGTGTGTGATCTCATTAGTGAACAACACAAGAAAATCCAAAGTCACCTTTCATTTTAATAAGAGTCTATTTGAGAAAGATAAAATGCCAACGCACAAACACGCCCAACAAGTCTGAACTTTTGCTCCAATCTGGAAACAGAATTTCAGTTTATTTGTTAATTAGACACAGTAACACACACACGTATAGATAAAGAAAGGTAAAAAACACACCCCCACATGTCACTTGGTACTGAATGTGAGGTGAATCCTGAAATGAACTGTGAGTAATTAGCAAATCAATCTAATTGGCTGATTCAGAACAACAGAAGTTAATTAATAGAGAAAGTAAAACAAGCACAAGAACAAACACACAAACACACACGCACGCGGAGCACAATCGATGTTTCCTGCGAGAACAGAACAGATCCTGGTGGAGGTTGAGGTGGGATTCAGTGAGAACGTTATATAAGTGTTATGTGAATTATGCTGGAGAGTGTTTGAAAGCTGTGGGTGGATCGAGAGATCATTGCATAATATTCTCTCTTTCCTTTCTTCCTCTCAGACACTCTCTCTCTCTCTCTTGGCACTGAAAAATGGACAGACTCGCAGAAATCTGCTCTTCTCTGTCTCTCCACCTGCCGGCATTCCTATACACACATTACATCTACTGTATATGCACTTTTCAAAAATATGAATTTCTTTATGTTTTTGAAAGAAGTCTCTTTCAATTCACATTTATTTGTATGGCGCTTTTCACAATACACATCGTTTCAAAGCAGCTTTGAATGCTCATCAAGACTGCATTTATTTGATCAAAATACAGTAAAAATGTGAAATATTTGTACACTTTAAAATAGTGGTTTTCTATGTGAATACATAGTAAAGTGTGATATATTCCTGTGATCAAAGCTGAATTTTCAGCATCATTACTCCAGTCTTCAGTGTCACATGATCCTTCAGAAATCACTCTAATATGATGATTTGATGATCAAGAAACATTTATGATTATTATCAATGTTGAAAACAGTTGCGCTGCTTAATATTTTTGTGGAAACTGTGATGCATTTTATTTTTCCAGGATTCTTTGATGAATAAAAAATTCAAAAGAACAGCATTTATTTGAAAATTAACATTATAAATTTCTTTACTGTCACTTTTGATCAATTTAATGCATCCTTGCTGAATGAAGCTTTTACTATATAAGTGAGGACATTTTGTTTTTTAAATGAATAGTTTTTTAATTACTGCTGTGTAACCCAAAGCTTAAACCTACCCATAGAAAAACTTAGCATTTTCAGAATTTGAAAAAAATCAATAATAAAAAAGTGATATAATACTTAGAAATCGTACTTCCAAAGGGAGGTTTTGTCAGATGTATCTCTCTTCTGGGAACAAATCTGCCCCAAACTTTAACCAAGTAGTTCTAGATTAAACCGCACAGGTTAAGTCAAAGGTTCAGCTTAAGGACACACAGGGCACTCATCCCCATGGCAACGCTGACGACATCACTTCCTGTGCCGTGACAGGTTTCGACTGGGTTTCTGATGAGGTTGCCAGGGTGACACACTCACGCAGGTAGCGAGCGATGCAAGTCTTCACACACACACACACACACACACACACACACACACACACACACACACACACACACACACAGTCTTGTTTTCATCAGCCAGTGACTTCTACAGCTGGGAGGATAGAGTGGCTTTTGTTTGGGTATTGAAATCTCCTTTCGCTCAAATCAGTGTAAACAACCCTTCTATAGACCTTATCCGCCTGAAAAACAATCTTTAGAATTTTGTCTATGAACTCCCATTCTTCTATGGTATCACTGTCTAAGAGTAAATAGCTGGTGAAGTGTTTTTTCTTATTGTAGAGATAACGAAAGTTATCATGAGCACTGTAATGTCTGAAGCGGATGTCATAAGTGTCAGTAGACTGGGAAGATTTTAAAACGAGCGGTTCATTCATAAATCCGTAAGATCTTCCCTTCATGCTGTGGAAATACAGACCGGAGGACAGAACACAACGAGCGCGCCGCTGAAAAGGGGCGGAGCTACAGAAGGTCTATGTAAATGACCTCTGCTGTGATTGGCTAACTTACTTCACACTATCATTCTTCAGGGCGGATGAAGCTGCGAAATACTGAATAGCGGTTGATATGTAAATGTGGGCGGTCATATGTTAATGAGCTCATGTATTATTCGAGTGTCAATAAATGTTCTGGAGAGAAAGCCACGCCTCCTCCAAATCCCCGCCAGAGCAGAGTCTGCAAAGCGTTAAACTACCTCAGGCCTCAAAACACAGGACATTACAACAATAATCAACATAAACAACTTATAAAAACGTATAAAAACTTAAAAAGAGATCAGGATGTGAAGAGATTCAACCGGTATAACAAAAAGTGTTTATGAAACAATCAAAAGACAGATTTCTGAATAAAAAAATAAGTGTTTAGGTGTGTGTGTGATTATTTACCTTCATAACGATGAAGATGACGAGGATCACGAAGACATTAGCCTGCGGATGTTTCCAGGCGGTCGAGTGACTGTCATAACTAAAGTCTTCTGTGATTCCTTGCTTTGTCCAAGTGCGATTGTCAAAAAATGAAACCAGGGTGTCCTTTTGTGTAAGCTGTAAAGAAAATGACATGCTATTAACAGGAGCTTCAGTACTCACTTTCTTAACCTAAGCATAAACCTCACCATATTACAGTTAGTTTTATGCTTAAAACAAATTAAATAAAAAAAAATAAAAAAAATGCTAATGAGGTATACAAGAAAAACATTTATTGAAGATAAATAGTTTTCTATTCTATCCTTCTATTCTATTCTATCTACAAAAACGAATAATTAATTTAATCATTTAGAAATAAAACGCTTACTAAAAAGAAGAAATATTCACATGCTACCATGAACATGCTAATGTGTTAATATATTGAAACCGAACTTCAGTGGGTAAGTAAACACGTAAGGTCAAAGGAGTTAAAATACAAATCCCTGTTTTTAATGTTGTTTTTTTAAGTAAAACTCCTTGGTAACACTTCACAATAACATTAGTTAACATGAACACAACTTCTACAGCACTTATTAATCTTCATTACTGTTAATCTTAAAATGAAAAGTAGTATCTGTTAACATTAATGCACTATGAACTAAAATGAACATGACATTGTTTTTACAAGCATTAATAAAGGTTAATAAATGCTGTAAGGATGTATTGTTCATTGTTAGTTAATGCAATGTTAACAAATGAAACCTTATTATAAAGTGCAACCACTTCCTTTTCAGAGATGTTCAGGTATTGTACAATAAAACTAGATGAAAAACTGATTGAGAAATGGATTATGTAAAGTGTTGTACGAGAGCGCAGTCATACGCTGCTAATGGTGTATTTTATTGCCACATTCTGTATTCAAATTCTGTTTTATACAAGTGTGTGTGTGTGTGTGTGTGAGTGATAAAGAGCGAAAGATGATGCCTTATTCTGTATTTTATCGAGTGTGTATGTTGTTAAGAATGATTAATGAACGCCTCATGTTTCTCTCAACTGTCTCATTAAGATTATTAACTGGATGGATTAAACAGCCTGAGGAACAAACACATGTTGTGTAGTGTGTGTGTGTGTGTGTGTGTGTGTGTGTGTGTGTGTGTGTGTGTGTGTGTGTGTGTGTGTGTGTGTGTGTGTGTGTGTGTGTGTGTGTGTGTGTGTGTGTGTGTGTGTGTGTGTGTGTGTACCTGTCCGGCCATGAACTGCCCAAAGCCCGGCGGGAAAGTGAGTGTTGAGATCAGTAGCGTGACCAGCGCGGGATACAACAGACGCCTGCACACAACACACACACACTTGAGATATTATACTTGTGAATAGACCTATATCTGTTAATACACCTTCACTGATCTAAAATTAAGATAATTGTAATATAATAACTGCAGTCTAATTTGATTGCTTTCAGAAAGCTTTGGGGATTTTTAGAAGTGCCCATATTATGCTATGGAGTCTCAAACAATACGTTTACATGCATCCAAGGTCAAAAACACTTTCATTTTCTCATAATATCCACTTCAGCATCAGCTCTTTTCTCTCAGTGTCTGAAACGCTTCGTTTGAAGATTCAGTCTCTCTAAGCCCCGCCTCTCTGAGAGCTGCTCTGCTCTGATTGGTCAGAAAGCAAACGCTCATTATCTAATCTGAATCTCAGCTCTTGACACACAGTGATACGAACAGTGACGATGGCGTGGGTTTTACCGTATCAATCTGCAGAAAACAGCGTCTTCTCCACATGAACAACACGAACCAAACTCTTCCAGTCTCAGATAAACTACAGTGTTTGAGGGCGGAGCAAAGAGATGCTTTTCAGCCAATCAAGACCACAGGCTAGCATTATGCTAATTAGTTACAAACCTACGTATTTTCAGCTGGAAGTGAGACTGGAATTACTGACGACTCGTTTCAGTTCAGGATCACCATTTATCTGCACTTTGATCTTTGAAAGTTTACAGACCTTTTACAGTCACAGACAGTTCTAGTACATATCCCAAAAAAGCATAATAGGGGCAACTTTAAGATATATTTTTTAAGATATTTTATAACTAGTATGAAAATAACGCCAGTAAGAGGTTTAACTCCACTATCAGTTAAAAAGCATCACAGGATGTATATTTTCAGATATTCGGCCCTCACAATTATAGAGAAACAAGTAGAAACACAGGGAACACTCACTTCTTCATGAGGAACTTGTTTATAGTTTTCTGTTTTCGCATAAACTGAACAATTAGCCTGTTCAAATAGACAAATAAGGCACCGCCAAACCCGCTGGCAATTCTGCAGAGAGAGAGAGAGAGAGAGAGGATTATGAGTGACATCATCCATATTCATTATTAATGGCATAAACATGCTCATGATTCATAATACAGTTCATTAGAAGATTGTGCTTTCATGAAATATCTGTTGGGTACAAAGTGTCTAAAACAGATGTGCTTGAACAATCAGCAGGAGACATTTCTCCACGCTTTATAATATTACTAACTGCTTACTTGGAAAAATTACTTCAATACTTCAATACTGCTTACTGAAACAAGGCTAACAAATGAAACCTTATTGTAAAGTGTTACCAAACATATTTACATTACATTTATATTTAAATTAAAGCATTTAAGTTCGGTACTGGGCATCATAATAAACAGAGATGCTATGCTATAGGACATTTCAAATGATTAAGGAAAGATACCAAACAGTCAACGCGACAGGCAAATCAGCAAGACCAAAGTCAATACTGGAGTAACTTTTCCCAGATTGAAAGAGCTCATGAGGAGTAAAGATTTTAAAACGGACGCCAAGGTTGCCTGCTTTCCTCTCGAGAGGTAATTCAGCCTATTTGTGTAAATTCGAAGTTTTATAGTTGCTTGTCTAACCATAGCATGGTTGTGCATAACGCCAGAACGACCTCTAGTATAACTTGCGTTACTTTTCCTCACGTCAATGGTGAAAAAGTATTGTTTACCTTGTAACATAAATCTGTGCTGCGACGGATCACAGGTGATAGTTTTAAAGGCGCAATTGGACGAAGTCGAACTGGAAGCCATGTTAATCTTGGAATAATACGGCCACCGTAGGAGTTAAAGCGCCCTCGGAATTGAAAGGAACAGAAACTAATATTCACTGGGTAGTCATATACAATTTCACCGCTAGATGGGGGAAAATATCACACAGTGTAGCTTTAATGTGAGGATCACAAGGATGGCAGTGCAAACACTGTGTGTTCCTGCAACTCTGCACTGCAAACGTCTTGTAATCCTCTACGGTTTATCCTGTGTTTGCGTCGCTCGCTCTTGGATTTACTACTACATGACATGCGTGAATCGGTGGGCGGGGCTAAAGAGGTAATGATGTAGAAGTGGGCGTCGCTCTGATTCTGTGGAGGCGGTCTTTCGTCACACTATGATGTAATAATGCGAAAAAATTCAAAACGAGTCGTTTTCTGAGCAAAAAAAAGCTGTTTTTGGACTAACAAGGAAGTTTTGAGTTCTGAACCTTAAAGGATATTCTTATAGTATGATGTCCTCTTATTTGTCAAAAGATCAAGGAAAATTGCATAGATCAAGGAAAACCGCTTACTTAGTTTGCCTGGTAAAATGTATTTGTTATTGTTTTTAAGGGCAGATATACTAAGACAATTATTTTTGCATTGTTAAGAGTTGGTACACAACAAATGCAAAGAAACAAGAAGAACAAAACAAGAGCAGAACTGACCCGATCACAGCAAAGGCTGGAAGCTCTTGGAGGTCAAACGGGAAGTCCAGCCTGAACCGAGTTTTGAAGAGAGCCGTGATCGTCTCTAAGAGGGAGGGAGGGAGAGAGAGAGAGAGAGAGAGAGAGAGAGAGAGACAGACAGAGAGAGAGAGAGAGAGACAGACAGAGAGAGAGAGAGAGAGAGAGAGAGAGAGAGAGAGACAGAGAGAGAGATGATTCCTTTAACACACAAAATATACAGTACAAGTACATTAAAAATTGCCAATTATGTTTTTTGGGATATGACCTTTCATGTACAGTAGAGTGTAATAGAGCCATATGTGAATGTAAAAGATCTGCAAACATCAAAGTGCAGATAAATGGAGTTTTTGTCTCTTAAAAGAAAGAAGTGATTCTGAACTGAAACGAGTCGTCAGTAATTCAGTCTCACTTTCTGCTGAAAATAAGTAGGTTTGTAACTAATTTGCATAATGCTAGCCTGTGGTCTTGATTGGCTGAAAAGCATCTCTTTGCTCCGCCCTCAAACACTGTAGTTTATCTGAGACTGGAAGAGTTTGGTTCGTGTTGTTCATGTGTAGAAGACGCTGTTTTCTGCAGATTGATACGGTAAAACCCACGCCATCGTCACTGTTCGTATCACTGTGTGTCAAGAGCTGAGATTCAGATATGATAATGAGCGTTTGCTTTCTGACCAATCAGAGCAGAGCAGCTCTCAGAGAGGCGGGGTTTAGAGAGACTGAATCTTCAAACGAAGCGTTTCAGACACTGAGAGAAAAGAGCTGATGCTGAAATGGATATTATGAGAAACTTAAAGTGTTTTTGACGTTGGATGCATGTAAACTTATTGTAGGAGAAATCAAAACAAAACTAGCAATCTTTTAAATAGCATAACAGGGGCACTTTAAAACACACGCACACAAACACACACCTTCATCTCTGTTCCACACTGCCAGAACTCTGAAGATAAAGGCACTAAACGTGGCAGCAAAGAATCCACGCCAGTAGTTTCGTACGGCGAAAAACGTGGAGGTGACCTCAATGCTGAATAACACACCTGAAACACACACACACACACACATATATAGAGTTATTGTCTTGATTAAATTTAGAAATTTTCAACAACAAACAATTACCAGTAAATACTCAAAAATAACATTGTGTCCCCAACTTAATATGTACAGTGAATATGCAATTTTGGGAACATTATTTAGTCGTTATTTGAATGTTTTTACTTTGTGGGCACCAGGGTCTTGTGCCATTCATAATTGAATCAATCATTTAATTTGAGTGTAATTAAGTGGAGTTAAAATGCAATTCAAAACAAATTTACAGTATGTACAGTACATTACGAACATTTCCCAGAATACTTTAATTTCCTACAACATTTGTCTTAAAAATTGAGCCAAAGGAGCGGTGCCTTATCAGATCTGACAGACAGATGGTCAAAATGAAGTTTGTTTTTTGTGCAAACAACTTAATTAACATAAGTAATAATAAAAATAATCTGTCATGACCCCTTTAAATAATTTTGTTGGCTGTTTATTGTTTTGACAGTATTGAACTTAGTTAAGAGACATATTGAAAATAAGGCCATTCATAATTTTTTTAATTTTGCATAAACATGCTGGGTACATTAACACAAGGTTTAGTTCTCTTTGGGACACGTTCGGATATTTTATCCCAAATCCCCACAGTTTTCACCTCCAATAGGAGCAGCGAAGCAGCATCCGACCCCGACAGCACAGGCAGCCGCAAGCATCTCGATGTTTCTGGACTCGTTCTGTTCAACACACACACACACACACACACAACAGAACATTTCATATACGACAACAGACTACTTGACCTCTTTTGTTCAACACACACACACACACACTACAACCCAAAAACAGAAGTACATACACACCAGCACAATCCAGGACCGTTCAATACACCAACACAATCAAACACAGTACAACAATCGAATTAAAAAAAACTCACAATGTATAGAACACACACAATCTATCACACTATCTACAAACAGATACACACACATAGACACACACCTGTATTTGGTAAATCTATTCAGAGATGATATCGCTGTAAGTTTTATCCTCACAAAAGGAAAACTTCATCAAGAGAAATGCAGAAATACATACATTTTAGATTGATTTCCATATAACAGACACACACACACGCAGTCACACACACAGACAAACACACAGACACTCTCACACACACAGACACACACACACACAGACACACACACACGCACAGACACACACGCAGTCACACAGACACGCACAGACATACACACAGACACACACACGCACAGACACACACACACACACGCACGGACACACACACACACACGCACAGACACACACACAGACACACACACGCAGTCACACAGACACACACACGCACAGACACACACACACACACACGCACAGACACACACACACACACGCACAGACATACACACACACGCACAGACACACACACACACACACACGCACAGACACACACACACACGCACACACACACACACACACACGCACAGACACACACACAGACACTGACACACGCACGCACACAGACATAAAAATATAAATAACAAACAACATATAATTTTGACTTTGGTGCATCTGTTTAACATCTGTTCAAAATCTTCCAATTAGAAACTGATTATTCACTAAGAATTGTGGTTATTTTTACCGGCATTATTCACACACCCCTATATGTATAGCACAAATAACACAGTCGGTGTGTTACTGGCCACAGTTTTTATCCACTTACGTCAAATGCAAAACACATTTGTATGGACGTATCGGATTTTCTGATGGTGACGTGCCTAAAAACGGCTTTATTTCGATGCTTTCCCATATTAATATACCGTGTTATATTCATGTCGCGCAACGTTGTCAACATGAGCTCTGTTTCTTCAGCACCAAAAAAACCAATGCCTTCTTTACTGCTATGTTAATGAATTTGCGCATGAAAACGTCATCTGTGTTCGTCACACGCACACGCACACTTTAGTCAGAGTGGAACAGATGCCATTAAAGTGTTTACAAGCCTGTTTATGGCCATTTCAATCGGCATACGCCACATATTGAGGTTAATGAGGTTAATTGAATAAATTTTATCTATCTGTTGTGTTTACATGAGGTAAAGTTTAATTGCAACATTGCCTACATTTTATTATAATTGCATTATGAGAGTGCATGTAAATGTAATCATTGTTAGTCAAAGTCTTGCACCAAAATAGTTGCAATTAAGTTTTTTGATTTGATTTTCTTTATTGTAATGCTGGATTTATTTACAGTTAAAAACCCTGTACTGCAATGTTTTTATTTATTCTACATATTTATTCACAATAAAAGACAGCATTAAAATTTTGAATGCAATTTTTTAAAATAATTATCTGAAACATTTTGAGGCGTTGCATGGCAAAAATAAATTGTTCTAATGGTTGTATTGATCTTAGTTTAGAGAAATATTTCTAATTAGAACACCATTCACACTAATGAATTAAACAGGTGCCAAATGTTAAATTCTAAATGTATTTTAGAATTTAAGGCATAAACCTGGTGGGTACATGATCCATACTTATTGTGTAAATACACGTTTTTGCATTGTACTTATTTAAAAATTCCTGCATGTAACTTAAAGCTGTAATTAATCTCTGTAATTACATCTATAATTACACTGCTGTCCCTTCCCTTACCCCTTAACCCACCCTTAAACCTCCTCATACCACCACACCTGTCCCTAACCTTACCCACAGGGCCTAAAGTTAACACTCGGCGAGCGCCAAATGGGAGTCTAAAAGTTGGCAAGGATATGAAACGTGTCAGTACCCAGTTGGCCGGTAATTCTAACAATGCAATGTTGTGAGAACATGAACGTACACAAATGTGAACGACGTTCCGGACAGTTGACAGGCCAGTGTTAACAAGATCATCACAAGAGTTTAAGCCTTGCTAATTTAAATATTCAAGCGCAAGAAGTTGCAAAAGGGAACTACTTTCATTAATCACACAATGCATTTGTCCAGAAAGCTGCGTCTCAGACAGCGTGCAAATACTGAATTGAGCTCTCTTTCATTTCTTCTTACACTTGAACAGACAAATTCACAAATAATATGCCAAAAATGCCCGTCTCGGCGAGCATCCTTGTAAACATAGTCGGTTATGGCTTAAGTGAACATAAACAGTTAAGAAATAAAACACGTGTATCAGTATATTGGATCCGTGCATTAGGTCTTAAAGTGACCGCTGCCTAATATTCCTGCTGATGTCTGTGTTTATAATGTTAATCAAGCAACAAAGGACAAAGAAAAAAATCACTCACTGCTCTTGACTGAATAACTTTTGCAGCTTTAATAAGGATTAATCTATGTTTGATTTATACAGTGAAGACTATCCAGTGTTCTTTTACATTTGATTACTTTATTCAATACCTCTACCTGAAAACTACTGTTACTTGTCTTTAATAATATTTGAAATTTATATTATTTAGGCTAGTAGTTTTAGCTGGGGTATTTAAATTAGAAATTTTCACTGGTATCTACAATTTTGGTGTAATAACTGCTGTTTCATGGCTGGAAAAATTATAATTTATGGCTGGCTGGTAAATTTTCTTAAGTCATCGGCCACTGGCAGATGTGGCAAAAAGTTAGTTTTAGGCCCTGCTTACCCATAATCCACCTCAATAGAAGCACAAGTGTTCTGCAATACAACATTAGCTCAATAAGTACATTGAACCTAACCTTTATTATTATTTTTTTAAAGACTAATAAAAAAGTGGGACCATTACTTTACTTTGGTACAAAATATGACCCAAGATCTTCACCCATTTAAGTGTACTGCATTTAGTGCTATTAGAGGAGTTTGCTTAAATTGGAGGCTATGAAACTTTAGGCTATAATTACCTCATAAATTCCACCAAAGAAAGACATGAATTTGCAGAGAAGAGCAGCACACAAACTGGCAATGTGCACAAACGGACCCTACAGGATAGAAAACACACACACATAAGGCTTGTGAAGAATCTAAAACAAAGCAGGAACACTTTAAAGACGCTACAACCACACTGAGGCCAGGCACATTAGATCTCGAGCTAAAAACACATTCTCTGTATCTGAATCTGTGTATGTTCACCTCCTTTCCCAGAGGCAAACCACTGCCCAGTGCACAGGTCAGTCCAACCACTTTAGCCACGAACGTTTTCAACGTGAGATACTCCTTCAGCACCACTCCTCTGAGAATCGTCTTCATCTCAGGAATACCAGACCCTGATTGAGAGACAAAACGCTGAATTATGAAGAAGAAGAAGAACAGAAACCTCTTATGAGTGTGTGAATGTAAGTGTGTCTCACCGGCGGCCTGAGGTGCTACTATGTGTGTGAAGCCTGCAGAGAAACTGATGAGAACCACAGGATACGTGACCCAAGCCAAATACTGCAGGATGACGTTACTGTCCAGACCACCGTACATCCACTTCTGAGCTGTAGAAAGCAGAACACACAAGTAAAACTTACAGTAAACTTTCAATTAGATAAATGACAAAGTATCTACACTGCAAAAGTCTAAACTTCTTGTTCAGTCACTTTGTCTTGTTGTTTTCCATTGAAAACATTCTTAAATTAAGGTTCATTTACTTGGAAGCAAAATTACGTAAGATATGCATTTTTGTTTTCTGAAAAAAAGTAATTAAAATGAAGTGAGTTTGTGCTTAAAACAAGAAAGCAATTAAGGGGCAAAATGATGAGCAAACATCAGCAGTGAGCATCAGACCAACTGTGAAAGTAAAAGGCATCTGGAGATGATTTTAAGCAGAATGGTTGAAAAACCATAAACACAAACTTTCAATGTAACATAATTGCGCATTACTTTTGACCAATAGGTGGCGCTAACACCAAATTGATTTGGTGTGGTCAGTGTTGGGTGACAATTACACACACCAAGTTTGGTGTCAATATGCCAAAGCCTTGCAGAGATAAGGCCTCAGATGCAGTTTGGCATCATGCCATCAAATTCGTTAATACGGTAAATTAAACAGTTTTGTCTTTTGACATGAAATCCATAACTTTCTGCCAGCACAGTCAGATCTAGAGTCGAGTCGAATCTGGTGAAATTCGGACCAACAGTCTAAGAGGAGTTTGAAAAAGTAGGAATTCAATTGAATCAAAATGGCAGACAGGAAGTTTGGCCATATATGGCATATTTGGTATTAATGTTCTCGGCATGATCCAAGGGATCTATCAAGACAACAGGCTAAACTAATCAGAAGCAATTCAAATTGTATTATAATTTTTGACCACACTGCCTCAAACTTTGAGTACCTTCAGATCATTGTGTCCAAGACACATACCAAGTTCCATGACGGTATACGCCAATGCATTCATATAATATAGCATTTCATGACAAAAATTAAAGACACCCAAAATGGCTGAAAATTGGGTATTGTTTGACTCGGCACGCGGCAAATGTAAAGAGTCTTCTGAACATTTTGGCCAAAAAATTGCAATTTTTCATATTTCCTGACCAATAGGTGGCACTGTGTGGGTATCTTCAAGTCAAGACATTATTTTGTTTCTAGCCATCACGGTTCAAAAGTTATTAACATAAACATGAGTGCAACTTTGGTTAGTTGGTGTTGCTAGAGGGATTGAGATAGAGACTCCAAAACTGCTGTTGTTAATGTTCAGACTGTCCTCTATTAGTGGCTCTATCAGTGTTCACTAAAACAATTACTGAAAAACAGACACAGCCAAATATTATGTGGCAATTCCTGACATCTTCTCACACACACACACACACACACACACACACACACACACACACTCACCTTGTAATAAGAGGGCGATGCAGAAATCCATAACAAAGCTGACCAGCGCCATGACGAGTCCCAGCAAGATGAGGAAGATCCAGTCCTCGCCGACCCGCAACATGAAGAACCGCTGGCAGTGCACTGCACAGACTCCACAGGGAAACACTACATTACCCACAATGCATCAGTGCACACCTGGAAAACTCCAGAAACAAGAACTAACTGCACTATCCACAATTCCCAAAGCAAGGTGTCACCAGCTATGATTCCATCCACTTATGATTATGCGAATTTTGGGATATTGCATAAAAAAACTATGGATGGAAAAGCCAAGATGTGCATAATTTCTAAAACATGCACTCAACTGAGGCGGATACTTTATTATCTGATAAGAAGACTTGCGCATAAACTACGATGGAAAAACATTTACCGAATAAATCCTTCTATGCGCAGCAAGAAACTCATGTGACTTTGCCTCAACAGAGGATGTGATTGGATAACTGGAGTAACCAGTGCACCAATAGCATCGCAGCATCTCAAATGTTGGTTTGGTGTTTCTGAAACGCCGGAGTCAAAGTCTGTGATCAGAATGATTTGGTTTAATTCCCTCCAGAAGCGTCTCACACGACTGCGTTCCCAAACACCAGCATCCGAACACTTTTCGTCTGACGCTCTGAGACAAACTCATTCATGATGGAAGAAAAACGTCCTCGTTTGCAGCAGCTTTCATTTTTATTTCTGATATTTTGCACCAATTTCCCAGGAAGTGATGATTTTGTTCTCTTGAACACCTGGGATGGAAACTCTGCTTAATTCGCAAATGTTTTATGCCATATTCCAATTTTGCGCATAAGTTAAATTCCAAACTTTAGATGGAAACATATGAACACCTCAAAAAAAGAAACAAGCTAAAGTCAAACAAAAATGTGCACAATGAAAAAATGCTTTGATTACACTTTTCTGCCACTAGTATTTATTTATTTATTTATATTTTTATTTTTATTATTATTTATACAATATTAAATCTTTTTCTACTAAGAGAAACAACTTTCCCTAGATGGCCTTTCATTATGGTAACTCAGGCCCTGTTTACATCAATATTAAGATGCGTTGTGGTCGATCGGATCACAAGACGACGAGAGAGACACATTCCCGTTCACACCTGGTGTTTTATTCCGTCTCTTTTGTCCACTTTCACCCACTTCTGTCCTGATTTCTTCGAGGGGAGGGTCTATATGTTTTTTTGTTTTTTTGATCTTTCAATCTAATTTACAAAATAAGCTCTTGAATTTACATATGAACACGACCGGAGACGACAGAGAAACACACTGAGAACATCAGCTTTAGTTTCTGCTCCGACACACACGAGATCAGCCGAACGCTGTGAGTGTGTGTTAGACATCAGGAATGATGAGAGAGAACAGTGTGATTGATACGTTCTTCCTCTTCAAACCAAACTTGTGTCTCCAGTCGACAGTTTAAACCCCGTCTGACTCGAGCTCTTCCCATAATGTTCACGCGTTAGATCAGCAGACGGAGAAAAGACGCTGTTCAGTGGCTGTTTGAACACATTCGATCACATGAGCGTTTACACACTACCAAACATCCGGTCGAATGTGTTTTTGACTTCCTGTGGAAAGTGAACGAGCTCTAAACCTTTTAGACCCGTTACACCTGTATTTAGCCTCGTCTACTTGTGATCCGATCGAACAAAACACAAACAGGGGCTTAAATGTTATCCTTCCATCAGTTTACACACTAAACTACCTTTCAGCTGTAAAACATCTAATCAAAACAATGACTCACAACTCAAACAAGCACACGATGTTAATGCACTGTTAGATGATTGGTTTGAGTAAGTCAGGAGTGTAAGTTCATATTCTGGACTAGATCTGGTATGATTTTGAGCTACAACTTTATTATATTTCAGTATAACTTGAGTAATACGTTTGTTCTTCGTAATGTAGTCAAACACACACACTACACACAGAATATAGCAGTTATAAGAGCATTTCGCCAGACTAAAGGGTTGTTGAAACCACATAATTCTCATTATGAATCTCATTAAATTAACTTGCACCAATGAATATATCGCTTTATGTGAGTGTACTGCATGTATGCAATATCCAGGAAAACTTTAAAGTTCCCCTGTGGTGTTAATCCAGCTTATAATGTTGTTTATGTGTCTATGTGGTGTTTTTAATATGATTTAATCATGTGTAAATTCATAAGTCGACAGCATTGCTGAGTATTTCCTTCTTAAAACTGCATTGAACCAAAGACAGTCTCAAACACACGCTTTGAAATCGCTGGTGTTTCTGACGTCACAAACTACCTTGTAACCAATCAGATCAACGTGTGATCGTCAACCAGTGGATCTCTGAGCTGAGTGAGTGAGTGGAGGCGGGGCTCATTTGCATATTCATAGGACCACGCATACTAAATGAGGAGAATGTAGAGTTACATTCAAGATATTTTAAGGCATGAAAAAAAAATTAAGGAAATTTTTTTTAAATATGTAATTTTGGTGATCAAAGATGAGTTTTAAGGGATAAAATGATTGACTACAGGTGGACTTTAAATAAAGAGCTGTGCAATAGCAAGTAAAAGGTTTGAAGGGTTGTTTCAATAGTATAGTTATATTTTGAAACGATATATACAATCAAGCTGTTGATATTTGAGATATATATATATATATATATATATATATATATATATATATATATATATATATATATATATATATATAATTTTATGCATATGCAGATATATGAAGATAAAGTTGCATATACAGCTGTACTTTAACTCTGCACTTTACATAGAGAGCTGGGCGATAATATAGTTACATTTCGCAGTGAAATAATAAAATCAGGTAGGTGTGTACGTTCTCGAGTGCAACTGCAGGAACGCGGTCCATTAAACTCAATAACAGTCATTTTGGAAACATTATTTCTTTATTCTTCTCATAAACAACAGGTCTGGGAAAGCATCTCTGTCACCCTCCACATTTACAGTTAAACACACGGATGCTGTTAGTATCCACGGCAACCTCGATAAGAGCCAATGATGACTCACCAAATGATGGACGAGAAGCAGTGAATGTGAACATGTTTGAGACGGTGGCGTGTGGGAGTGACGATGTGGACGCGTCTCAAACACACATAATGCTCTTATAATCACGTCTCCAGACGTCTCAATTCACTTTGAAATGCAGACACCAACTTTAGACAAAAATGAGACATGAAAGCATGAGGTGAACTCACTCTCTCACATTCACTCACATTCACTCACACACTCACGAACACTCACACTCGAAATCGCTCACACACTCGCGCACACACTCACTCCCACACTCACTCCCACACTCACTCCCACACTCACTCCCACACTCACTCCCACACTCACTCCCACACTCACTCCCACACTCACTCCCACACTCACTCCCTCGAACACACACACACACACGCTCACTCACTCACTAACACACTCGAACACACACACACGCTCACTCACTCACTAACACACTCGAACACACACACACGCTCACTTACTCACTAACACACTCGAACACACTCACTCACTCACTCACTCACTCACTCACTCACTCACTCACTCACTCACTCACTCACTCACTCACTCACTCACTCACTCACTCACTCACTCACTCACTCACTCACGCCTGTGTGAGAAGCGGACCTCCTAAATGTCTTGTTTATGCAGATGTAATGAGGGTGAAGGCTTTATGTCGGTGTGTGTGTGTTTGTGTGTGTGTGTGTGTGTCACAGCTAGCTTCTGCTTTATAACACCGCTCAATCAAAACAAAGTCATTAGCTTTCATTTCTCTCGCTCTTCTTCATTTAACCCCTCGCTTTCTGTTCACAGAACTGAAATTACCTCCAGATTCACTTATACGCAGCTCAATACGTGTTTCGTAGTATTGCATTACATCAACTAAACATATATGCAGAAACATCGGGGCAATTTTTTGAGTACTATTACTCCCCCCACAGGTTTCTGAATCCCTTTAATGTATTATTTGATTTAGTACTTAGAAGGATCCCACAATGCAGGTCAGGAAACTAGTTATTTAAATCATATTTAAATAAGTTTAATTACAGTCAAGATGCTAATAATAGAGTGGTGCAAGTGTGACGTCAGAAGCCAGAAGCCGAATTCAGCGCTGGTTCCTTTGGGCTTTTATAAAGCGGTTTAATAATGTAAAATAAAGCCTGTGGTAAACATAACCTGATCATACTCTGACAGTGATCTACAACTCACACTGAACACACTCACACCTGAAGCGGTCTTATCTACTTATTAAAGTATGTTTTAAACAATAATTAACATTACTGC
>CM038630.1:3988788-3993788 GCA_021554675.1 Leuciscus idus
TGTGTGTGAGAGAGAGAGTCTGTGAGTTTCTGTGTGAGTCTATGAGTTTCTGTGTGTGTGTGTGTGTGTGTGTGTCTGTGAGTGTGTGTGTGTCTGTGAGTTTCTGTGTGAGTGTGTGTGTGTTGCTCTGTCAGCATTCCACACAGGAGACAGGAAGTGTTTTCCCAGATTTCCCTGCCCTGCTGAAAAGGTGGAATCTAATGTTTGGAAGACCGGAAGTGTCTAGGTTATGATCTGATGAGCAGCGCATCATCAGCTGGTTTCAGCGGTCAATCATCTCGCTTTAAAGCCCTGCAGGAACACTGACTGATCTAAAGTCACACAGAGGTCAAGGGTTAATAAGATTTACCAATGATTCTGAAAGAGTCTCTTCTGCTCAGCAAAACTGCACTTATCTGACCACAAATACATTAAAAATTGTGAAATATATATATATATATATATATATATATATATATATATATATATATATATTTAAATATTTTAAATACATTTTAAACAGCTGTTTTCTATGTGAATATATAGTATAGTGTAATTTATTCCTGTGATCAAAGCTGAATTATCAGCATCATTACTCCAGTCTTCAGTGTCACATGATCCTTCAGAAATCAGTATAATATGATGATTTGATGATCAAGAAACATTTATGATTATTATTTATTATATATATTATTATTGTTTTTTTCTTTTTTTAAATACACAAACACATTCCTCAGAGTTTCTAGAGCACTACATCACCCTCATACACACACTGATGGGAAAACAGGAGACGGACACACACTTGTCCTTGACGTGACACTCGAACAGATGCAAAATAATAATAATTTTAAAATGTAGTTTATCAGTCTAGGCTTTTATTACAGCGAAGAGAGAAACAGACAGAAAGTTGAGAGAGTTAAATAGAGTTTTTGTTGGTTTATAAAGTGTTCACAAGGTCACATGACCCACATCAAGACAAAAAATCTTCAAAAGCATGAAGGGAAAATGAGTTATAAAGGCACAGGCCTAAAAACAGACACAATAAAACCATACAAACATGCAGTAACAACAAAGTCCCAGAGAAGGGGAAAGCTATGATTATCGTGTGTGTGTGTTTGCGTGCGTGTGTGTGTGTGTGTGTGTGTGTGTGTGTTTGCGTGCAGTTATGCGTCCTAAATGCAGCCGGACAAACCAGACTCGTGACCCCAACCCGACTGACCCCGAGGAACAGTGTTTTTAACCAAAACACAAGAACAACATTTAAAGTAGCAACTTCTGAAAACACTCGTGTTAGAGATCAGAGAGAGAGAGATCAGAGAGAGAGAGAGAGAGAGAGATCAGAGAGAGACAGAGAGAGAGAGAGAGTGAGCGAGAGAGTGAGCGAGATAGTGAGAGAGAGCGAGAGAGGGAGAGAGGGAGAGAGGGAGAGAGCGAGAGAGCTAGAGAGCTAGAGGGAGAGACGATAAAACAGAGACTTCTTACTAAATGTACAGTTTATTTCACTTCTATTCTGTTGTACAGTATATGGTATGTTTTCTATATACATTATGCGTTTAGAAATTAATCAATTAATCTATTATTATGAATTAAAATCAAGGGAAGTCAAGGGAAATTGAAAAACCAATAATAGTTTTGCGATAATTTTCTTTTATTCTCCTATAATTTTGCACTAAATCATGTAGTTTACTATTCTGCACACTTACACTCACCTAAAGGATTATTAGGAACACCATACTAATACTGTGTTTGACCCCCTTTCGCCTTCAGAACTGCCTTAATTCTACGTGGCATTGATTCAACAAGGTGCTGAAAGCATTCTTTAGAAATGTTGGCCCATATTGATAGGATAGCATCTTGCAGTTGATGGAGATTTGTGGGATGCACATCCAGGGCAGGAAGCTCCCGTTCCACCACATCCCAAAGATGCTCTATTGGGTTGAGATCTGGTGACTGTGGGGGCCATTTTAGTAAAGTGAACTCATTGTCATGTTCAAGAAACCAATTTGAAATGATTCGAGCTTTGTGACATGGTGCATTATCCTGCTGGAAGTAGCCATCAGAGGATGGGTACATGGTGGTCATAAAGGGATGGACATGGTCAGAAACAATGCTCAGGTAGGCCGTGGCATTTAAACGATGCCCAATTGGCACTAAGGGGCCTAAAGTGTGCCAAGAAAACATCCCCCACACCATTACACCACCACCACCAGCCTGCACAGTGGTAACAAGGCATGATGGATCCATGTTCTCATTCTGTTTACGCCAAATTCTGACTCTACCATCTGAATGTCTCAACAGAAATCGAGACTCATCAGACCAGGCAACATTTTTCCAGTCTTCAACTGTCCAATTTTGGTGAGCTTGTGCAAATTGCTCCTATTTCCTATTTGTAGTGGAGATGAGTGGTACCCGGTGGGGTCTTCTGCTGTTGTAGCCCATCCGCCTCAAGGTTGTTCGTGTCGTGGCTTCACAAATGCTTTGCTGCATACCTCGGTTGTAACGAGTGGTTATTTCAGTCAAAGTTGCTCTTCTATCAGCTTGAATCAGTCGGCCCATTCTCCTCTGACCTCTAGCATCAACAAGGCATTTTCGCCCACAGGACTGCCGCATACTAGATGTTTTTCCCTTTTCACACCATTCTTTGTAAACCCTAGAAATGGTTGTGCGTGAAAATCCCAGTAACTGAGCAGATTGTGAAATACTCAGACCGGCCCGTCTGGCACCAACAACCATGCCACGCTCAAAATTGCTTAAATCACCTTTCTTTCCCATTCTGACATTCAGTTTGGAGTTCAGGAGATTGTCTTGACCAGGACCACACCCCTAAATGCATTGAAGCAACTGCCATGTGATTGGTTGATTAGATAATTGCATTAATGAGAAATTGAACAGGTGTTCCTAATAATCCTTTAGGTGAGTGTATTATATAATATAATACGTAATTTGCATTTGCAGCTGTACGAGTGGTTGCGTGCAGATTTATTAACATTACAAAATAAATCAGAAAACATGCTTGTGCACGCTATTCTTAGTGCAATTTTACCAATAAACAATTATCAGATGCATCTTAAAGTAGTGTGAAGTAGAGGCGGCAAAGTGTCTACCTCACACAAGCACGTCTGCACTACATTAAAAAGCTATCTTTGTGGGCCAACGTGCCGCCACGGCATGGCTTGGCTTTAATAAAAATTAATAAATGAATGACTTATTATGAATTAAATTAAGGGAAGTCAAGGTAAATTGAAACCTCCAATAAGTTTGTGCTTAATCATGTAGTTTACTATTCTGTACACTTATTATATAATATAATACAGTTTTTGCATGTGAAGCTGTACGAATAGTTGCATGCAGATTTTTGTACGTTGCAGAAAAAAAATAATTTTATTTTATTTTATTGCAATTTAACCAATAAAGACAATTTTCACATGGATCTTAAAGTTAGCGTGAAGTAGAGGCGGCAGGGCAAAATCACACTGGGATGTGTAGACATGAAACCGCTTCACAAACAGTCTTTTCAACCACACAGTATCGTTAATTCTGTCACAAATATTCAAAAGTACTGGGATAAAAGTTTATAGTTCGGATATAAACACTGATATCTACAGTAGAGATCGAAATAGAGCAAATCCTTTTGAAAGTAACTTTAACGCTTCAAATAACGAGAGTATCATTACATCGTTACACCAGTAGGTGGCGGCAAGTGACTGTTAAAAATGTATGTCAATGAATCATTCACTCATGAGATTCGGTCAAAAATGCTGATTCATCCAGTAATGAAACGTATTTATGAGCGAGTCATTTAATCATTCACTCAAAAGATTTGTTCAAAAAACGCTGATTCATCCAGTAACGAAAAAAGTGAAGTCTTTATGAGTGAGTCATTTAATCATTCGTTCAAGAGATTTGTTCAAACACACTGATTCATCCAGTAATGAAAGAAGTATTTATGAGTGAGTCATTGAATCATTAATTCAAGAGATTTGTTCAAAAACGCTGATTCATCCAGTAATGAAAGAAGTATTAATGAGTGAGTCATTGAATCATTAATTCAAGAGATTTGTTCAAAAACGCTGATTCATCCAGTAATGAAAGAAGTATTTATGAGTGAGTCATTGAATCATTCGTTCAAAAGATTTGTTCAAAAAACGCTGATTCATCCAGTAATGAAACAAGTGAAGTCTTTATGAGTGAGTCATTGAATCATTCACTCAAACGATTTTTTTTTTATATAATAAAAAAAATTCATTCAAATTAAATTAAAACGTTTTAAATAGACTGCAGCAATTAACATTTTGTCAGAACCTCTAGTAAATGATTATGTTTAGTGGTCTGTTCAGAATCGTGCAGCTCTAGTATGTTTATATATTATGTAATATAACAAACAACAGAATTGCGTTCAGTGTCGTGTTTATTCTACTCCTTTTTATTTAGTTGTTTATGCTTGTAATTCTTTAGGTGAGTCTATTGAATGGCAATATTGTATTGAAAACAATCACGGCAATATGTGCCAAGTACTTTGCAATTCAGTGTGTGTGTGTGTGTGTGTGTCCGTGCAGAAAGAGATTCAAAGAGTCAAATTCTGCCCTTAATAAGTCAGCGAATTCAACCTCAATCCATCACAGACAGCAAACGGTCTGAAGTCAGCTTAACCTGACGCACCTCCTCAACGGGTCACCGAACGCGTGCGTGCGTGTGTGTGTGTGTGCGTGTGTGTGTGTGTGTGTGTGTGTGTGTGTGTGTGCGTGTGTGTGTGTGTGTGTGTGTGTGTGTGTGTGTGTAACAGTTTATTACCAAACACATCCACGGAAATTCAGACACATTCCTTCGAGTAGCACATTTAGGAATGAGCAAACACACACAGTTTGAGCTGTTAGTGCTGAACTCGCCCAAAGAGGAAAGTGTACATATAAACCAGGGCGAGGAAGAAAAGATGAATTAGAACGAGAGAAAAGCAAGATATACAAGCGAAACAAATACAGATGGACACATGTAGAGAGACAGAAAGGCAGGAGGAGAGAGAG
>CM038630.1:3998788-4108788 GCA_021554675.1 Leuciscus idus
GCATACGTCATCTCCTTCATCGATCTGATTGGTTTTATGACTATCCAATTGCGCCCAGAGGAATTTGAGCTACGTCGGTTGGTGACGCCCCTTTGGAAATGATTTGTCTACATAGCTTCCCCAGACCCTATACTCAGTTTCAACTGAGAAGGGTCTGGTTTTAACCAGGCTAACAGTTCTACATTCTCTTCAATAAATGATTCAATAACAAATAAATTTTTTAACGGTCACTTGTCGCCACCTACTGGCGAAACAATGTAATCGATAAATGCGCTATTTTAAGCACCAAGTTTCTATCAAAAGCTGATTTTGATCGCTATCGTAGACATCAGTGTTCGTATTTGAACTTTAAACTTTTATCCAAGTACTTCTATGATATTTTAACTATTGCATCACATATAAAAATAGAAAAGGCCACAGCTCTGAATGTTGCGATATGATTTTGTCAAAGTTTAACAGACAGACGAATTGAAAGATCACGTGGGTGTTTGAGAGCCTGGAAATCCAGACCCAAATCTGAAAGATTAATGGTCTGGCGTCGACTAATGAAAATCGGCCAGCTCGAGGGGCGGCACCGAGCATGCATTTGAAAATCTCACTGCACGCAATTGGATAACACTACGACCAATCACAACAATAAACCCCATACGCTTAGCTACCAGCGGAGCTAACTGATAGATTAGACTCTCGCCGTATCCGGTCGGCAAAACAGCAAAAACGTCCTTCTTGCAAAGGAACGATTCGAGCGGCGTCTTCTGTTCCTCTTTTAGATAAAAAGCCAAGTCTAACTCGTTCATTGTAGCGGCCAAAGCCGTTTCAAACAACTGGTGTTCATCCATAGCCATCCTGCAATGTTTACTAATGACTTCGACGTCACAGCGCTGTCGTCATCTCGCCTCTGGCCCGCCTATATCAGATAACCCGATGTGATTGGTGCAGCTCGGATACAGGGGCATAGTTAATGAGCATCATTACTCGACACCAGAGTAACTCGCTTAGCAAATTCAACTTGTGCTCTCGCAAGACCTCTGGATTTCCAGGGTAGGTGTTTGAATGGAGATCACAGTCTTTTAAAGATGAATCGTGCAGCTCTATTGTCTTCTCTCTCTCTCTCAGTATATGAGCAGCACGAGGACTTTTCAGTGCGTTCAGTCTCACGTCTCTTTCACACGAACACTTGGGATATTACGACACTAAACACTCAGATAACGACACATTTCATCCTCTGTGGGAACGAAAGTGGCTAACTTCTGTCAACCTCGTCTACAAGCAAGGACAAAAATAAAGCAATTGAATTTGAATTAATATCGATCCTGGAATAAAATAATCGCAATAGTTAGGTGAATCGATTTTTTCTCCCAGCCCTAATAGAAACTAGGGGTGTAACGATATTTAAACCGAACAGAAAAAACGCGACAGTACATCGCGATACTCTCGAACACGACCCGTCCAGCCCTAGCCTAATGTTGAGGTTGACCTCACTTTATCTTACGTCACAAAACAAATTTTTCTTCCTTGACATTTGATTAAATAGTCTTGGGAATTTTCATGTGTCTGTGTACCTATATGACGAATACAGCGAGCCTGACCACCATTAATCGCAATCAGCTCCACGTTTTGTTACTTTTGATAAGAAATAAAGTGTCATTTTTCAAATTGAGTCCATTTTATCATGAAATTCAAACAATAAATGCCGTTTTGACGCTCTTTAATGTGTTGTGACAAATCACTATATAGGTGCCATCTCTATAAAGATGAATGAACATCTGAAGGCATGTTCAGATACAGTACAACTTAATGAAACGTATTATTTCTCGTGTAATCGCCCAATCAGTGTTTCGACTGCGGAGAGACAGTAAAACAGCTTGTAAACAATATCCCACATAGCATTACATTTACCTCAGGCCAGTCATTCAGTTTCCACAGCTTGTTAGTCAGCTAGAGAAATTAACTTTCTCTAAATATATGGATTATATATATATATATATATATATATATATATATATATATATATATATATATATATATATATATATATATATATATATATATATATATATATATATATATATTCTCTTTTTTTTTTTTTTTACCTGTTAAAGGGGGGGTATAATGCCCTTTTCACAAGACGTAAAATAAGTCTCTGATGTCCCCAGAGTGTGTATGTGAAGTTTTAACTCAAAATACCCCACAGATATTGTTATATAGCATGTTAAAATTGTCACTTTTTGAGGGTGAGCAAAAACGCACCGTTTTTGTGTGTGTCCCTTTAAATGCAAATGAGCTGCTGCTTCCGGCACAGGGGGCGGAGCTACAACAGCTTGTGTCCTTTTACCTCACACACATGCACTGAACATTTCAAAAACTTTTAGCCTTTTATGTTCAAACCGAAGTCAGACAATGATGGAGAGACTCAAGAAGAAGTGACAACATGTAGAAGCAACAGGACATTTCTGAATGGTTAGTTGATGAATTTATGTAGCTGATGTGTAGTTATCTTCTAGTCACTGATTAGCATATTCTGTCATGATAATCTATAGATCGTGTTCAGGGGGCGGGGTTTATGTAAATTTTAGTGTTGGTGATGTCACTAACCCGGGAGGAATGTGGTGTAGTCTCTACCAGCCGTTTGTTGTAGTCCTTAAAAAGCGATTTCTTTAAAAGCAAATATCTCCCTTTGCTTTGAACTTTGAGCGTTGTAACTTTGCAGATGTAGATTATGCTCAAACAGCAACATTACACACTAACTACAGTTAGAAAAGTGAAATCATAATCAACCACCCCTTTAATGATGTCTTGATTATTTAATGTAGGCTATGTTTAAAATATGCCAATGACAGTCACTGTGTAGCCTGACTGATAAGCCTATTTCAACAACGAATTGAAGTAAAAACAATAATTTTTCATAATTTTTTTAATTTGAGTGTTGATTATTAATATCTAAAAAATAAATAGCAACTTTAATTTAGGCTAATAGTTTTGGCTCAGTTGTTAACCTTCAATATTATAGTAATGTGCAAGTAAGGGCTCCCTAAATGTACAGCATTAGATCATTTGTTTTCCCTTAAGAAACTTTTAATTTTAACTGAATCATTTAAAGACCGCTGTATCTTTACACCCCTAATAAAAACACTATACTTTGCTGATTTTTGGCAAACAAACAAACATGCTAGTAAAATGACTGCAATGAATTGCAATGAACATGCATGGAACGATACTGCACGTATTTTTTTAATGGGTTCACAGATGAAGCGATCAGGGTTTGGTGTCGGGACACACACTGGTGTTTTCAGCAAACAAGGACATTGTTTCTGTTGTGGAAAATCTTTGGTTACATTTAACATCTCAACATGCAGCAAGAGACACATTTACATTGAACACAATGAGACGTTTCCTCCAAACACGGCACTGTTTACATCCACGCCAACTTAGACTTAGCCAAGCTGAGATTCAGTGTGTGTGTTTGGAGGACGGCATCAAAATCCCTTTATTTATGCAATGAGGTTATTAAACACGAGTCACAGCGGACAAACTACAGTCATAATATAACACAACCTAAAATGCTTTTATAATAATTACAATATAGTCAAACTATTAGAAGGACACAAATTACAAAACACTTTACAGTAAGCTCTGATTCGTTCGATTTAGGCACCAACATTAGTGCTCTAGAATATTAGTTAATGTTCATTTCAACATTAACTAATGCATTTTAGAATCAAAAGTTGTATTATTTGTTAATATTAGTCAATGCACTTTGAACCAACATGAAAAAACAATGAGCAGATATTAATAAATGCTGTAAAAACGGTTCATTATTAATTTATGTTTGATAATGCAAATTAGATCTTTTGAAAGTGTCACCATTATTTTAGGCAAACTGATGATGTATAATAATTTTTGGACAATAAAAAAATGTAATAAAAATAATAATAAAAAAAATATAAAAATAAAGTATTAATTTCTTTTAAAAAAATTATAATAAAAAAATTATATATATATATATATATATATATATATATATTTTTTTTTTTTTTTTTTTTTTTTGAAATTAATACTTTATTCAGAAAGGACTTAAATTGATCAAAAGTGACAGTAAAGGCCTTTATACGTTGTTACAAAATATTTCTAATATTTTAAATAACTACTGTTTTCTATTTCAAATAAATGCTGTAAAGACTGGAGTAATGATGCTATATAGATGCTATAGTATGTTTCTATATCTATATATTGTATTTGTATAAGTATATCTTTATATTTGTATTGATATAAATACAAAAAGTTAAAAAAAATATACTGTAATGAAAATCACTGAGAAAATCAACTGAGAAAAATGGGAATCCATAAAACATCCAAAGAAAAACATCTAGACAAATTACATTGATAACAATAACTTTGTCATCAAAATAAGCAAAAAGTCCCAATATAGTTAAAAAATAGTCCACAAACAGCTAAAATAGCTTTACCTTCTTTAAGCAAAATATAAGTAATATAAGTAAAATGTCAGAATGTCAATGATATTGTAAGATGAACAGCATTAATGAGGTCTAAACCTAAACGCGTTCACATCCAGCATGTTTGATGCATTGACAACTTCTATCCTCCACCTCTAAACCTTCAACACAAACCTTTAAACATGTTCATTAACACATTATTAACTCTATATATATAAATCTGTGTTGCTTCTCTGCACAAAGTTCTCTCTGAGAGGAAAAGGTTCTAAATAGAATCTTCAAGGGTTCCGTCACGGGAACATTTTATGGATTTAGTTTTGATTTATTATGTTTGTTGCAATTAATTTTTAATTGTAATTAAAAAATAATTAAACCGCTCGTATATTCTGTATCTCTAGAAAACAACTGAAATAACCTGTCAAACATGAAGGTATTATGTAATCATTTAAGACCTTTTGGCATAAAGAGTTCTTTAAAACGGAGTCAAGAACCCCTGAATTCTATATAGAACCACATTGAACTTTGTTTTTTTTTTTCAAGAGTGCTGATTTTAGATTTTACTGTAGTTTTAGGGACATTTAGGCAAATCCTGGCATACACACATTCAGTTCAGTGGTGTACTGGGAAAAACACCCTCATTAAATCTTATCATTAAGTCTCACACCCAGAGACACACACCTGAGAGAACTCTCTATGCGTGAGTGTGTGTGTGTGTATGTGTGTGTGTGATCCGCCTCTGTCTTTTCACCATGGTTCCCGTGAGAGATGGAGTGAATGAATGAATAAAGGAAAAAAGTGAATCTTTCACTCCCAGACACCAGAGAGACAAACAGAGAGAGAGAGAGAGAGAGAGAGAGAGAGAGAGAGAGAGAGAGAGCTGGATTGGTACAGTATTTCTCGCTCTACAAAAGAACACGTATCCATGACGACCACGTTCACATCAGCCCACTGGCCCAATAGAAACATCTAAAGATTGATGGAGCAGCTCTGGACACGGTCCAGAAGAAAGCTGTTTTTATCCCACTCTCTCCCTCACACACACACACACACACACACGGAAGAGGGCATTCTCAACTGCAGGAAATTGTGAAAGAGCCAAAGAAAGAGAGAAATTACAGCCAGAGGCTGTTTGCAGGTGTTCAGAGAGAACTATAAACAAAGACGTGTGTGTGTGTGTGTGTGTGTGTGTGTGTGTGTGTGTGTGTGTGTGTGTGTGTGTGTGTGTGTGTGTTGCACCAGATCAAATTACGTGAGAATCTTTGTGTTTACGGGATATCACACAAATGTATTCAGATTAGCAGCTTTGTCAGGTCAAGTCACCTTTATTTTTATAGCGCTTTATATAATAGAAATAGTTTCAAAGCAGCTTTACAGAAACAAACAGGAAAGTAATCGATGCAAACTTCAAATATGAGACAAATTCTGCTATAAAGCAGCTCTAAAAAGATAATAGCGTCATTATTCAGCTCAATTCGGTTCGGTTCATGGTAGCATATCACACTTGTAGTTCAGTTCTCTTGGTTCTTTTGGTCACGACCAAAAATAAAGTGATACATTTTGTCCTGGTTCGCTTAGTTGTTCACCTTTAACTAACGATATGAAACAAAAAACGGCGTTTATGACATATATTGCGACGGAACATTCAAAATAATGCTGTGTGTTAAATGTGCTCATTGTCTGTGTGTACAAATGATGGTATTTTTACCAGCTGAGATCTCAAAGAATGCTGTGTTGCGTTCATTTTACAGGCAAACTGCAACAGAGTTCATTTGGAAATGGACCGAGACCCATCTTTTCAGCGTCTCGGTCCTCGTTTGGTTCGGAGGGCAGCGTTCACACTCATTGAAATGAACCGCACTAACAGAGAAATCGCAAGAGTGTTCGTTTTAATCCAACCAAACATGCAAAGTGTGAACACACCCTAAGACCTCAACTAAGCGGCCAAAGGCGACCGTGGCAAGGAACCCAAACTCCATCAGGTGACAGAAATGGAGAAAAAAACATTGCGAGACACGCACACACACACACACACACGGACGGATAGTCAACAGAGAATACTGTCTGAGCCTGAAAACACAGAAAGCGTCAAACAATATCAAATTACAAGAAACAGTGCCAGAAAGAGTCTGATGCATAATTACACACAAAAATATCACGTTTCCTCAAAACAACAAGTTCTACTTGACACATTCTCCTGGAGTCAGGGTGGAAAGGTTTGCAGGTGAATCTCAGTCCAACACCAAAAGAAATAAGAAAATATTCTGCTTTAGCAACATTACACCTCCATTGAGGACCATCAAGAGTTTTGTTTGCACTGCAACACTGTTTACATGACAATTACGCACATTTATAAACAACTCATTACAGTAATGCAGAAAAAAAATATTATTAAAATTACGCATTTGTACATCATGGTAGCATTTGTTTTACTGCCTATAAATGTATGTAGATTTATAAATTAAAAAAATGCTGTGGTGCCGTGACCCGGATAGATTTAGGTTTAAAAGAGTTTAACAGAGACCAGCTAGCGACTGATGCTAGAGGTTGCGGTCTTTAAAGTCATTGTTAGTGTGCCCTCCTCCCATGTCGGAAATCCCAGTTTGAATCCTGCTCGGAGCTGTGCGAAAAGAACCGGAGGGGTTACATTGGTGCCGTGACCCAGATGGGAGTGATGTTTAGGGGGGTGAATGTAACAGAGACCAACTAGTGACTGATGCTAGCAGCTGCAGTCTTTAAAGTCTTTGTTAGCGCTCCCACCTCCCATGTCGGAAATGCCAGTTTGAATCCTGGTCATAGCGGTGACAGTACAACCGGAGGGGTTACAGTGGTGCCTTGACCCGGATGGGGTGAGTGTAAGAGAGGCCAGTTAACGATTGACGCTAGAGGCTGCTGTCTTTAGCGTCCATGTTAGCGCGCTCGCCTCCCATATACCGGAAACAGTAGTTCGATTCCTGCTTGGAACGGCGCGAGTAGAACCAAAGGGATTACAGTGGTGCCGTGACCCAGATGGGAGTGAGGTTTTAGGGAGTGAATGTAACAGCCAAGGGTCAATTCCTCCATGGGCGTTTGAGCTTGATTCATGCCCAGGAATGGTGCACCCTGCCTGGGATGCACTTTGAGAAAACCAGCCTGTCTTTTCCTGGAGGTTTCATACTTCCAGAGCTCCACCGCGGTGGAATCTGGATTTTATCCCCACCCAGAGAGTCTCTGAGAGTGATTCATGATGAGGAGGGACACCCTGCTCTGCACCTTCTTACCCTCTCCTCGACAACACCCCGAGGGTCAATTTTTTTGACCGCCTTTGCTCCATATCGAGCTCCAGTAGGCATACGGATCTATCAGTGCCCGGGACTGAGGCACCCTCCCTAGGCTGGCCAGGCAGGTCTGAGAGCATGGAGCTTTGAACCCACTCAAGGTCTGTGTTGGTCCTAATGCCCCAGTATAGTAATGGGGTCATTATACTGTCAAAGAGCACCGTCCTTCGGATGAGACGTTAAACCGAGGTCCTGACTTTCTGTGGTCATTAAAAATCCCAGGATGTCCTTCGAAAAAAATAGTAGGGGTTTAACCCCGGCATCCTGGCCAAATTTGCCCCTTGGCCTCTGTCCATCATGGCCTCCTAATCATCCCCAATAAGCTGGTGTGTGGTGGGCGTTCTGGCGCAAAATGGCTGCCGTCGCCTCATCCAGGTGGAGCTGCGCATTGGTGGTGGTTGAGGAGATTCCCCCTTCCATATGTAAAAGTGCTCTGAGTACCCAGAAAAGCGCTATATAAATGTAACAAATTAATTATTATTCAAGAGGTGCAATAGCAACTACTGCACCCGCCTCCCATGAAGGACACTCCAGTTCGAATCCCGCTTGGAGCAGTGCGAGTACAACCGGAGTGTATGCAGTGGTGCCGTGACCCAGATGGGAGGGAGGTCTAAGGGGGGTGAGAGTAACTGAGGCCAGCGACTGACACTAGAGGCTACGGTGTTTAAAGTCCTCGTTTAGCGCCCCCACCTCCCATGTCGGAAATGCCAGTTTGAATCCCGGTCATAGTGGTGAAAGTACAACCGGAGGGGTCACAATCGCATCAAATCTTTGAAAGAAATGAAGCATTTTAATTGAATTACTTAATAGGTACTAAAACATGTATATTCTGTATATTCTGCCTTTTTTGATAAGTTATGTCTACTTTTAGATTTACCAGCCCTAAATAACATGCCGAACACAACAAACTGTGGTTGGTCACGTTACATGTCAGTCTGACTAACTCTTTTCTGGTCTATATGGATGGTTATTGGTTAAAATTAGCTGCAATGTGGACCACAATTTATAGCCAGAGTCAAAAAGTCTAACAATACAAGACTAAAAGAGTTGTAGAGGTAAATACATTCATTATGAGCTGCGGGTGGGTTTTATCTGCTGTTGGTCTGGTCACATAATAAGAGGAAATATGTCGATGAATTGTTTTGATCTGCGTGACCACACATTTATTACAGTTCTGACACACACGCATGGATCTTTGATTTGGACCATGTCTTTGTTTACTGGGTGCGGAGTCGTACTCTTTCATTGAATGTGGTTTGTTTTCCTTACTTTCTTCTCTCTTTTTCAGACTTGTCATTTAATTCCTTTAAATGTTCGGCAGCGGGAATGAACTCACTCACCACATTACTGATGAGAGATTCATCATTCCTGCAGCAAAGCGTGCGTGTGTTTGTTCACTTTTATTCTGGGCTGCTTTGCATGTGATCAAAAGGATGTTAAATTAACACTTGCATGCAAAATTAATACATGATACATAAATAATGCACTTTTTAAGCAGATGGACACCAGTTTACTGCAAAGCAAAAAATGATTTTTAGATATTTGTACTTGAAAACAAGACAAAAATACTGAGTGAGGAAATGTATTTTTACAATGTGGGACATCCGTCATTTTGCAGATTCTTTTTAATCCAAGATTAAATGACAGAAAGTGCAGGTTTACTAGGGTAACCAGAGGGTAAAAGCTCATCAGGCATCTCTGTAACTCTTCAACCTACGCGAGATTGAACCTGCGACCTTTGGGTTTCCGGACAAAAGCACTAGACTCTCTCTCCCTGAATTTATTGGTGCTTTTATTTTGCTTTTAATTAATTTTTTATTATTACATTAGTGTTGTCTTAACGAGTTTAACAACTTTTTTAAATAACTTTGAGCATTAATAAAAAAAACAATAAAACGATATTGTATTTAAAAACTACAATATTGTATGTAAAATATATGATACTACAATTTTAGCAAACCAAAAATAAAATTTTTCAAATATTTGCAATAAATCAAATATTTAAAATAATATAAAAATATTTAAAATAATATAGCATAATAAAACAAATATAAAATACAGTATAATAAACAAATATTTAAAATAATATGAAAACAAATATTTCCAAAAATAGTATAAAAACAAATATAAATATAGTATAATAAAACAAATATTTTAATAATATATAATGTAATAAAACAAATATTTTCAAATATATTACTTAAATATTTCAAATAATATAGTATAACAAAACAAATGTAAAATATAGCATAATAAAACAAATATTTAAAATAATACAGTATAATAAAGCAATTATAAAATATAGTATAACAAAACATATATTTTATCCTAAAGATTTATTTTTGCATGTGACATTAACATGTTTTTATACTTTTAAAACGGCTGCTAGACGCCCATTATAAGTGTTTTACATAATTCATTTCTGTGGAAATCGGCAGCATGTCAGATAAGTTTGTATATCTCTTTAACAATTTGGCATTCTAACAATGGTTTGGATGATTGACAGCTGTCAGTCAAACGACTATTATGAACATCAAGATTCAGAGAGCCCATGTGAGAGAACATTCCCATACATGTTATACATTTATTACCTCACGTGAAGATCAAGAGCAAAACTAATCAATAACCCCATGTGTGTAAGTGTTATCTGAAGAAGACTCTTATCTGTTACTATGAACAATGGAAATACACACGCGATTTATTGATCCAGTTATTCCAGGATTACACCTAGACATCGCAACACGGCGATAATAATAATAATAATTAATAACCTATGGACATCAGCAGATCTGACGTGATTTATGAGTGTTTCTCATAACAGGTTTCACTCTAATAATGAGGGCATGATTTATGAAGCGTAATGAGATTGTGGATTTCAAAACAAGTGCGTATTAATGTTTGTGCCAGAACCAAAACAAGACATCAGCTCGACTGGAACGGACAACTGGGTTTGTGAGACAGAGAGAAAGGATGTTATGTAAAACTAAAGTTCCTGTTCTCCTTTAAACCCATTAACTGTCTTTCAGTACCCACGATGCATTTCTGCACAGGGTGCCTCACGACCCGGTGCTGAATACCGAACGAGAGAAAGTCTGCATGAGATCTTCTGCACTGCAAGGGTTCAAAATTGCTCAAGATAATGAAGAACGAGACTAAACGAGACTAAAGGGAGACAGTCAGAACAGAACAGAATGAAAATCACAAACAATCTGTGAAAATTATGTAACGGGGCATTTTACACCATCCAGATACATTCTTAATGGATTAATATGGGAATTGCGGAAGTAAAACAGGTTGAGAAAAGCAATTAATATTGGCAGTCGTGAGAAATGCATCTTTAGATTTGATTAAAGGCCAATAATGAATCATAAAAGATGTATTAAAATCAGAGACACGCTGATACTGTGTGTGGCCATTGCTCAGTTCTCAGTCTGTCTCTTTCAGAACAGCTAAAATACAAAGGCCATTGTGTGTGTGTGTGTGTGTGTGTGTGTGTGTGTGTGTGTGTGTGTGTGTGTGTGTGTGTGTGTGTGTGTGTGTGTGTGTGTGTGTGTGTGTGGATTCAGCAAAGTTCCTGTTTGCGTAAATACTGATACAGAATCGTTATCTTCCTTTTGAACTAATGATAAAGACATTTATGGCCAATGACTTCTGCGCACACACACACACACACACACACATACGTTTACTTAAATATATGGCTATTTCAATAGAGACATATGCTAGACATACATTTAGACACAAAACTCATGTAAAAAAAATAATAATATAATAATCATAAATGTTTCTTGAGCAGCAAATCATCATATCAGAATGAAGGATCATGTGACACTGAAGACTTCTTTCAAAAACATGAAAGAAAATATTAATTATTCTGTCTATACACTAAGTATATATACTAAGTATAGAGGGTGTGTACATTACACAGATAAATGAATTCCTGTGTAGATCCTGTGTGGAGTTTTGGACTGTCGATGTTTTTACAGTTTCTACTCTTGAGCAAAACAAACGAGCAATAACTTTTGGAGTCATATTTAATAAGCAGGAGGAGAGTAACACCTGCCGAGCTCCGAACGTTCAGCCGGAACGACAGAGAAACCATCACTAATGTCAGACGAATGCTTCACATTCAGTAGAGACATCACTACACACACACCCATGATGAAGAGAGAGAGAGAGAGAGAGAGAGAGAGAGAGAGAGACAGAGAGAGAGAGAGAGAGAGAGAGAGAGAGAGAGAGAGAGAGAGAGAGAGAGAGAGAGAGAGAGAGGGAGAGGGAGAGAAAGAGAGAGAGAGAGAGAGAGAGAGAGAGAGAGAGAGGAGAGAGAGAGAGAGAGAGAGAGACTCATCAAACTTTAATGGCTGATTATACTGTGAAATATATATATCTGTGTGTGTGTTTGTGTGTATGTGTATGTGTGTGTGTGTGTGTGTGTGTGTGTGTGTGTGTGTGTGTGTGTGTGTGTGTGTGTGTGTGTGTGTGTGTGTGTCTACAGTGAAGAAGAGAGAAAGACAGCTACACTGAAAGATGCAGGGAGAGAGAAAAAGAAGAGAAAGAAAGACCGATATAAACAGAAGGAGAGAGGGAGATTGTCTCTGATTCACGCTCATCACGTTATGATTTATGAATCATGATTGTTCCTCAATTTAGACATGAACTAAAAACAGACAGATTAAAATAGCCTAAACGCTCACAATAAAAAAAAAAATTAACTAACTTTAGCTGAACAATAACTTTAATCTAGAGCTGCTGGAAAGCCCAAACAATCCCTGTAATCTCCTATTATCACTGTAAAGCTGCTCTGAAACAATATTGTTAAAAGCGCTGTATAAATGAAGGTGACTTTACTCATCAACAGCTCAAGAGTCACACACACACACACACACACACACACACACACACACACACACACACACACACGACTGACAGCTCTAACAGCAGAAGATATCTGATAACACACACTCAATCAAAGTCTCTCAGATAACACACGAAAACAGAACAGAGAAGGAGAACAAGACTTACCAAAGTTTGCTCATACTGGAGCGCGCGCTGATCTGTTCCGTCCACAGCCATGACTGCAGCTCTCACACACACACACTCACTCACTCACTCACACACACAGACGGAGAAGAGATCAAAAACAACAGATCTCTCTCTCCACACACATTCAGGCACATAAATGTGAGCGTGAAAATGCGGCGAGCGGCGCGTCGGAGCGTCAGCGCGGCTCTTGTGTAATAATGACACGCAGACTTCTGTGTGTTTGGTGTGTGAAAGAAGTTTGTGTTCAGCTGAACGGGAGGCGGGGCTTACAGACAGAAGCTCCGCCCACTGTGCGCGCGGCCTGCGCCTACAAACATTTTTTTATTTTTTATTAATGCCATGAACCAGAACAATACAATGAGACATAATCATTCAAATTAAAGTAAAAAAAAAAAGTTAAATAAAATAAAACAGTGCCAGAGGACAAGAAAAAAATTATAACAAACAACAGAAAAAGGGTGTTACTTTATACAACATCGTACCTGCTTACAGTGCTATAAGCTCTAATTTACTTGTGCAATTACACAAAACAGAACAATAAAGCTTGAAATAGTTTTTAAAGCAAGAAAAGTTAGGTTTGGAGTCAGACCATTTCATTTTATGAATGTGGAACTTTCCCATTAATATTAACAATTGTATGAAGTATGCCTTTATCTTTCTCCATCCCATGATCATTGAAGTGTATCATCAGGTCAAATCCACTCAGCCGCAAATCAATGTTACATTTTTTCTTAATTGAACGCTTCACATCAATCCAAAATATTTTTGTAATTATGCAATGGAAAAATAAATGAGCCTGTGCATAAAAACATTCTGAGCTCCCTGCATATAGACTGCGTGACAGACGCGTATCAAACGTAAACTAGGCTTTGTTGAAAATATATAAATAACTAAAGTTACACTTTTTTGTCTCAAAAGAAAGTTTTAGCTTGAATGGACCTTTGAAAAATGCTCCTTTGAGACAATTAAATGTTAGTGAAATAAAAATTCTGACATCAATCACTCTAAATCACCCTCATTTCGTTCCAAACCCGTAAGACTTTTGTTCATTTTCGAATGGAGATGTTTTAATGAAATCTGACAGATTTCTGTCCCACACAACAGACAAGCTACACAACTGACACTTTTTATGAAAATGTTCATAAAGCGATCGTAAAACTAATCCATATGAATTGAGTGGTTTAGTCCAAATTTTTTATTCAAATATAAACATTAATCAACGCACACCTCAGATAAGCCTCAAGCATGCTTGCTTAACGTGCAAGAACCAATGAGGTTCATTCTCGTGTTACACAGCACGTTTGAGCTTCAGCAAGAACCAATGAGGTTAATTCTCGTGTTACGCAGCACGTTTGAGCTTCTGCAAGAACCAATGAGGTTCATTCTCGTGTTACGCAGCACGTTTGAGCTTCAGCAAGAACCAATGAGGTTCATTCTCGTGTTACGCAGCACGTTTGAGCTTCAGCAAGAACCAATGAGGTTAATTCTTGTGTTACACAGCACGTTTGAGCTTCAGCAAGAACCAATGAGGTTCATTCTCGTGTTACACAGCACGTTTGAGCTTCAGCAAGAACCAATGAGGTTCATTCTCGTGTTACGCAGCACGTTTGAGCTTCTGCAAGAACCAATGAGGTTCATTCTCGTGTTACGCAGCACGTTTGAGCTTCAGCAAGAACCAATGAGGTTAATTCTTGTGTTACGCATCACGTTTGAGCTTCGGCAAGAACCAATGAGGTTAATTCTCGTGTTACGCATCACGTTTGAGCTTCGGCAAGAACCAATGAGGTTAATTCTCGTGTTACGCATCACGTTTGAGCTTCGGCAATAACCAATGAGGTTCATTCTCGTGTTACGCATCACGTTTGAGCTTCTGCAATAACCAATGAGGTTCATTCTCGTGTTACGCATCACGTTTGAGCTTCTGCAAGAACCAATGAGGTTCATTCTCGTGTTACGCATCACGTTTGAGCTTCTGCAATAACCAATGAGGTTCATTCTCGTGTTACGCATCACGTTTGAGCTTCGGCAAGAACCAATGAGGTTCATTCTCGTGTTACGCATCACGTTTGAGCTTCGGCAAGAACCAATGAGGTTCATTCTCGTGTTACGCATCACGTTTGAGCTTCGGCAAGAACCAATGAGGTTCGTTCTCGTGTTACGCATCACGTTTGAGCTTCGGCAAGAACCAATGAGGTTCGTTCTCGTGTTACGCAGCACGTTTGAGCTTCTGCAAGAACCAATGAGGTTTGTTCTCGTGTTACGCATCACGTTTGAGCTTCTGCAATAACCAATGAGGTTCATTCTCGTGTTACGCATCACGTTTGAGCTTCTGCAAGAACCAATGAGGTTCATTCTCGTGTTACGCATCACGTTTGAGCTTCTGCAATAACCAATGAGGTTCATTCTCGTGTTACGCATCACGTTTGAGCTTCGGCAAGAACCAATGAGGTTCATTCTCGTGTTACGCATCACGTTTGAGCTTCGGCAAGAACCAATGAGGTTCATTCTCGTGTTACGCATCACGTTTGAGCTTCGGCAAGAACCAATGAGGTTCGTTCTCGTGTTACGCAGCACGTTTGAGCTTCTGCAAGAACCAATGAGGTTCGTTCTCGTGTTACGCATCACGTTTGAGCTTCGGCAAGAACCAATGAGGTTCATTCTCGTGTTACGCATCACGTTTGAGCTTCGGCAAGAACCAATGAGGTTCGTTCTCGTGTTACGCATCACGTTTGAGCTTCTGCAAGAACCAATGAGGTTCGTTCTCGTGTTACGCATCACGTTTGAGCTTCTGCAATAACCAATGAGGTTCATTCTCGTGTTACGCAGCACGTTTGAGCTTCAACAAGAACCAATGAGGTTCATTCTCGTGTTACGCAGCACGTTGCGTAACATATATATAAAGACTCCATCAATCAGATCTTTTAGAATCAGAATTAGACTAATTTATTGACGAAATAAGCTCAAACACATTTTGAATTTGAATAGGTGTGTGTGTTACACTTAAACTCGAGCTATAGATCTTCCCTGTCTCCTCTAACACACACACACATCTCTCACACGGATTAAACATTCACCTCACATAAACGCCTGGGTAATCTTTAAATAGAAAAGAGCACACAAATAAACAAATACTGAACGTGCACTTTTATGATCGTCGTCATAAATTTTTCATCTTTCTGTCTGGATGAGGATCGTCTATTAAAATTTTTTTATCATTATGTGTAAAGAATCTTTATGTGTTTCCCAGAAACAAGACAAAGACACCCGTAACTGTAAGACTTTGACTTCACCACGTTGTTTCTCAGTACAACTCAAGGAATAACTTGAAGACTTCGGTAACATCAAACTTTATCAGCTTATTAAATGGTTTAAGAGGTGAAAGTAAATGAATAACATTTATTTCTATCTTTTAGCATAGGAAAATAAATGAGAAAGAGCATTTAAAAACATCAAAGCAAATGAAATGATATCCTGAGGTATAATCCCTTTTCATTTTGAAGCATGGCCTATAATGTTCAAATATTAATGTTCTTTAATAATAATAATAAAAGATGTTCTTGCATCAGATGAAAACCTGCTCCCAAACATTGCAGTTTTGCAACACATTGTGTCATAAGCTTTTAAAATTGCTGTCCAAAAAAAAAAAAAAGGGGGTTTTTTTTGTCACAGAAATAATTTAATTGTAATAAAAAATATTGTTAGAAATTAATAACATTTCAAAATTTCCTACAAATAAAATGTGTGAGTGTCTCCATCTCCTGGTGCATTTCAGTATGAGCGTTCATCACTTTGGGAATTAAATCATAAACACACCAAAAAACTAATTTTAATTATTAAATGCATAGTGATATAGTGATTAAAATGAAACAATTAACTTAGTTTGAAAAAGAATCATATTCATCCGCAGAGTTATGCATAGACAAAGCACAACCAAAAGAATGTCCTTCTGCAAAATGACACCTTTAATTAAACAAGTTATATTAAGCCCTTGTATCATGCGTGTTTAATTCTGACTGTTCAGAGGAATATTATATTCTCTCCAACTCTTTAGTTCAGCTGAAGTGTGTGTTTGAGGAATCCTCGTCATGTGTCGTTCCTCTGAAACACACCAGATGACAAACGTCCAGCTAATGACCTGCAGGTCAGCGGCCGGTTAATGATTCTGTCTGAGGAGAAAGAAGATTTCTGTGAAGAAACTCAGAGTGTGACAGAAGCACAACTACTGGAAAATGTGAGACACGTCAGTCACATCTGCAAAGCTTAAATATTAAGCACAATAAAGTTAGTCATGAGTCACACAGATACTATAATCCAGACATGAGCATTAAACACAAACAGAAGCAGCTGTTTTAGTTACTTTTTTTAAACATTTTTACATTCTTCTTAAATATTCTGCTAATTTGATCTCAGAACAGGGTTATTAGTTAATCGAAAAGCTAAACTAAAACCATAAAAACACATTTGTGCTTTAAATAACATAGACATAAAAACTTTAACTTATTATATTGCAGCTGTTATTATCGTTAACTAAACTAAAACCATTAAAAAAATTGTGACTTAAAAATATAATAAAAAAGTAATAAAATAAAATAAAAATTACATATTTTTATTATATATATATATATATATATATATATATTATTATTATTGTTTTAGTTAACTATAATATTTTTTTATTTTTTTATAAAAATATGTAATTTTTTGCTTTTTAAACCATAAAAAAATAAACAAAAACATAAAAAAACTTTACATTTCAGCTGTTATTATCATTAACTACTTGAATGTTGACCTATTGTTACTTGAAATAAAATATAAAATAAATAAAAAAAATTAAAAAATAAAGATTTTTATTTCAGATGGTTATTATAGTTTACTAAAACTCTAATTAAACCCTAAAAAAACTATTAGTTGAAATGAAATAAAATATAAAAACGTGAACTTATTTTAAGCTTGTTGCCAAGGAAACATTTCTCATTTTTATTTTGTACTCAAATAACTAAAAGTTAAAAGTTAAATAATAAAAGCTATATAGACATTAACAAAACAAATAAAAATGACAGAAAAACACTACAAAATTACTACGACTTTAGCTAAATTTAAAATAAAAACAAAAAAATATAAACAGAGTTAACAGTTAATTTAACATTATGATTAAAAACGATAATAGTATCTACTAAAATAAAAGTGCTTCAGAAATAAACAACCTAACGAACTTTAATCTGCCTGAACTTTGACCCTTGATGTCACTCTCTGACCTTTAGTACAGAATAAACCAGACAACAGAGTCAGATTGAAGGTCAAAGGTCATTTTAAGATTATGAAATATAATCTGTCTGAATCGAGCTGAAGCTACAGTGTAAAATCAGCAGAATGTTTTTAAATCACAATTTTAATTTTCATCATGATTTTTAAAGCCTTGATTATACATTTAACAAGCATCAGCTCATTAAATTCACATTTCAATGTGACACATTTCAACTATTTCATAGAAATGATGGTAGTTTTGGAAAAACATCCCTCATCCCAAACACACACTGATGACGAGGGCTCAGCCAATCGGATGCCTGTATTTTGGTCAGTCACAGTCAATCTTTGTCCTTCCGAAAACGCCAACACATCATATTAATGGAGCGCAGATGCACAACAGGAACACACACGCACCACTTACACAACCACACACACACACACACACACACACACAAACACACACACACACACACACACACACACACACACACACACACACTAAAGAAAAAGCCCAATTTCAACTTTAATTTCTTTACAAGGTGCTGAACATAAGGCCCAAAAGAGAGGGAATCATCCATTAAAAATCTCAAATATTGTTGTTTTATATTTAAAATTTTAAATGTACCATCTTAATTGTTAAACATGTGATAACTTGAAGGAAATACATTAAGAAAAGGTTGCTATGAAGAATTGTTTTTACTGTACAATCAGTGACTGTAGTAATGTGGAAGAAGATGCGCTTGCCGTTTTGTAAGGTATATAATTAAAGATAATTATACTTGAAAAACTTGTGAAACAATCCAAAGCTTCATTTAGCCGTAGTCACGTGACATGGGTGTTTTGAATCACGCTTCGGATCAGTGTTTCGAAACATCTGCGCTTCGGGATCTCGAAAAGCTTCGGAACGTCAGTTTCGCGTCAGCCATCCCTAAGTAAGAGCAAGGGGCCCAGAGAGAAGAGCAGGGCCAAGGAGAGGAGCAGGGCCAGGGAGAAGAGCAGGCCCAGTGAGAGGAGCAGGCCCAGGGAGAGGAGCAGGGCCAGAGAGAAGAGCAGGCCCAAGGAGAGGAGCAGGGCCAGGGAGAAGAGCAGGCCCAGTGAGAGGAGCAGGGCCAGAGAGAAGAGCAGGCCCAGAGAGAAGAGCAGGGCCAGAGAGAAGAGCAGGGCCAGAGAGAGGAGCAGGGCCAGTGAGAGGAGCAGGGCCAGAGAGAAGAGCAGGCCCAGGGAGAAGAGCAGGGCCAAGGAGAGGAGCAGGGCCAGAGAGAAGAGCAGGCCCAGGGAGAGGAGCAGGGCCAGAGAGAAGAGCAGGCCCAAGGAGAGGAGCAGGGCCAGGGAGAAGAGCAGGCCCAGTGAGAGGAGCAGGGCCAGAGAGAAGAGCAGGCCCAGAGAGAAGAGCAGGGCCAGAGAGAAGAGCAGGGCCAAGGAGAGGAGCAGGGCCAGTGAGAGGAGCAGGGCCAGAGAGAAGAGCAGGCCCAGAGAGAAGAGCAGGGCCAGAGAGAAGAGCAGGGCCAAGGAGAGGAGCAGGGCCAGTGAGAGGAGCAGGGCCAGGGAGAAGAGCAGGCCCAGTAAGAAGAGCAGGGCCAGAGAGAAGAGCAGGCCCAGAGAGAAGAGCAGGGCCAGAGAGAAGAGCAGGGCCAAGGAGAGGAGCAGGGCCAGAGAGAGGAGCAGGGCCAGAGAGAAGAGCAGGGCCAGAGAGAAGAGCAGGGCCAAGGAGAGGAGCAGGGCCAGAGAGAGGAGCAGGGCCAGAGAGAAGAGCAGGGCCAGAGAGAAGAGCAGGGCCAAGGAGAGGAGCAGGGCCAGAGAGAGGAGCAGGGCCAGAGAGAAGAGCAGGCCCAGGGAGAGGAGCAGGGCCAGAGAGAAGAGCAGGCCCAAGGAGAGGAGCAGGGCCAGGGAGAAGAGCAGGCCCAGTGAGAGGAGCAGGGCCAGAGAGAAGAGCAGGGCCAGAGAGAAGAGCAGGGCCAGAGAGAAGAGCAGGGCCAAGGAGAGGAGCAGGGCCAGAGAGAGGAGCAGGGCCAGAGAGAAGAGCAGGCCCAGAGAGAAGAGCAGGGCCAGAGAGAAGAGCAGGGCCAAGGAGAGGAGCAGGGCCAGAGAGAAGAGCAGGGCCAAGGAGAGGAGCAGGGCCAGGGAGAGGGCAAGGTAGAGGTGTAAGAATGCGTGGTGGTGGCATCCCAAGGGCTGCAAGAACAGTAGTCAGTGATGAAATTCGTGCCACTATCATTGATCATGTAATCAACCACGGTCTCTCACTAAGAGAGGCTGGTGAAAGAGTGCAACCCAATTTGAGGCGGTCAACGGTTGCCTCCATTATACGCGTCTTTCAACAAACCAACAGGTAAGTATTGCATTTTACATGGATTGTTTCTATTCTCACTTGACATGTCAATAAGGTCATACAGTAATGCATATGTTGAATTTTTTTGTCCCTCTAAAGAATGCAACATCTTCCACCCTCTTGGGGGAAGAGGAAAGCTCCTCAATAATGATCAAGAGCTTGTGGAGGACGTAAGGGTTACTGCCCGACGAGGTGTCCGTTGTCAGGTATTAATGGACGAAGGCGTCACGGCAAGGCGTGAACGGTTGCCTCCGCCGAAGTCCATTAATACCTGACAATGGACACCTCGAAGGGCATTAACCCGCTTATACCATGGTCACTTGCCAAATAACACATTTTTAAAACATTAGTTTATATTTTAATTAGTTTTACAATCGAAATCTAAAGTTTTTACAAACAATACTGGTTACGCCTGACGGTTTATTTAGCAACCGGAGATATTTATAGTCCACTCGATTTATAGTCCGTATAGATACTTTGACTGCCTGTTGCTATGGTTACTCACAGCTGATGTAGCCAGCGCATTTATTTATTAATTTCGAACGGTAAACAGTCAGTTTCACCAGAACTCCTTTACTAGGTGTCCTCTATCACTTTTTAATGGGCACCCTGCAGCCAATCAGAATCGAGTATTAACCCAGACCATGGTATAACATGAGATATTTGACAATATCGATAACATCAGCCTCACAACCATTACGCGGACATTGTCCAAACACAGAGTGCGGATGAAGCAGCTCTACAGTGTTCCCTTTGAGAGGAACAGTGAGCGAGTCAAGGAGCTACGACGACAATATGTCCAGGTATAGTGTATATTCAGTTCAGTGTCCAGTTCTATAAGCTTTGCACTTTGCAAGTAGGTAACCTACACAGTAATAGGTTACAGTACAGTATGGTATATACAGTAATGACATGATTTACATAAACTTTGTTTCAGAGAGTTATGGAATTGGAGGCCAACCAGGCCCTCATGAATTCATATATATACATAGATGAGGCAGGATTCAATCTGGCCAAAAGGCGTTGACGTGGACGAAATGTAATTGGAAAAAGGGCCACAGTTGATGTGCCAGGACAGAGAGGGGCAAACATTACCATGTGTGCATGCAGGATTACTCCTTCACAGATTTCAGGTTGGACCCTATAATACCGAGCGCCTCCTTGCCTTTCTCAATGATCTCCACCAGCGCCTGGTTCCAGGGCAGGATCAGGAGGGTGAAAACATGAGGACCTTTGTAATTACCTGGGAAATGTGGCTTTCCATCATTCGCAAGCAATAACAACAACATGGTTTGAAGTCCACCCAAGACTGGTAAGTCTCTTCCTTCCACCCTATTCACCTTTCCTCAACCCCATAGAGGAGTTCTTTTCTGCATGGAGGTGGAAGGTTTATGACCATCAGCCACATGACCAGATGTCCCTCCTTGAAGCCATGGATGCTGGCTGCAGGGACATCACAGTTCATGACGGCCAAAGGGTGGATCCGACATACCAAGAGGTTTTATCCCAGGTGCATCGCCTTGGATAATATCAGATGTGATGTTGTTGATGAAAACATGTGGCCTAATCCTGAAGATCGCAGAGATTAGATACTGTAATTTTGTGCTTTTTTTATATGGGATTTTGCTGGGGGGGGGGGGGTTTTCAGAATGCTCTTGTGTGTTTCATGGATATTTTGTTCACTGTAAGCAATACTGTAAAACCTTTTCTGTTCTATCATACCGTGTTTCTACTGTACCTCCTGTAGTAAACCGTAAAGAAAAAAAATAACTGATTTGCTTTTTACTGGAATGCTTTTGAATGTGAACATTACTGTACATGTGGACATACAGTTCCCAACCAAGAAATTTAGTGTAAAAACGGTGGATTTTGCATGCAAATACCTGTAAAACTGAAACACAAAAGTCTATGCAGTTTTTGTAATGTCAACAATAGCCAGTATTTTGAAACCTGGTGTACTTTGATAAGATTGCATGCACCTTGTGAAGTGAAAACAAGTGTTATTCTTTGACAGAATAATTTCATTTTGAGTCAAGATTTCCAGTGTTTTGGTAAAGTTAGTGTGTGCAGAGAAAGATGTGTTCTATTTTGAAATGAAGAGTTAGTATATTTTTAACAAAATGTGTTTTTGAGAAGAAAATGATCCATTTGGCCACTTGTGTTTTGTAGGTGTGAGTCTGTGTTAAGAGTTTAGGAAAAACGTATCTGAAGTATGGGTACGCGCTTGTTAGCGATTGAAAAAAACTAATTCAGCTCTAAATATCTTACATTGGGTGTCTCTGCCGACCTCTTGTGGAAAATATATATACCGGTATATAACATGATATTTGATGACTCTAGCCACTAGATGGCCTTATAGCTCTATATGGAGCAAATGAGCTGTTCCGCTGGGTCCTAAAGTCAGTTCCTCCTCAGTTTGCATTCAGATGATTATTTTTTTTACAGTAGTTTATGATTCAGATACACATGTAGACATTATAAAAAAAATTGGGGGGGTAAAGTTTTAGAATTTTTAGGGCATTTTTCGGTTTTTCTATGTGTAATGGAGCATTCCTCGCATCCCATTCATTCCTAAGAGGGTCAAATTGACCCTCAAGGGAAGGATTTGTTACTTTTTTAAATTTCAACTACAAAACCCCTCGAATCTATTCAAATTATTATTATTATTATTATTATTATTACTTGTATTTGGAAAGTTTATTTTATGAACTTTCTATTAATCGAAAAATCCTGAAAAGAAATTGTACACAACTGTTTTCAACACTGATAATAATCATAAATGTTTCTTGAGCATCAAATCATCATATTATACTGATTTCTGAAGGATCATGTGACACTGAAGACTGGAGTAATGATGCTGAAAATTCACAGGAATAAATTACACTTTACTATATATTCACATAGAAAACTGTTATTTTAAATTGTCATATTTTTTAACAATATCACTTTTTTAAAATAAAATAAATGCAGCCTTGGTGAGCAGAAGATCATTATTTTAGAAACATTAAAAATCATATCGATCCAAAACTTTTGACTGGTAGTGTGTCAATGTGCTAAGACTAACTCATGCTGAGTGTATTTGATGTTCTTCTGTACGGTTCAGGAGTTTTTGTGCATTATAAAGTCACATTCTCCACACACACAGTTCACTGATCAAATATAAGCTACACTTAAACATCAAACCAATAATAACCAGCAAACACTGAGAGTTATACAAGACAAAATGGATGAAAACAAGTTTCAGACACAAGAATTTATTAAATCAGCAAACAATTTTACACAAAATAGTACAAAACTCTGTTTTATCCCAGTGTTTCATTATAGACAACATTGAATATGCAAGTAGCGCCACCTTGTGGAGGTGTGGAGTTACAGCTCTTCATCTGCATCTTACAGAAAAATCCTATTATAAAGAATTTGATGTTATGTTTCTGGAGGTATCTGATGAATCTTCAGTCTTGCTTTAGTCCTACAAAAACATTCAGATTATTAAAAGTCCTTCAAATTAAACATACATGGAAAAATGTTTGGATATTATTTGTCCAACAGTAAAAAAAAAAACATAAAAAATAAATAAAATAAAAACATTTTAAAGTCAGTTTAAAGGATATAAAGTCACACAACAAAGGATTTTAATAATTATATTTCATGGTAAAGTTTAGAGATAAACAGTAGAGAGTGGGGACATGGGTGTTCTATAGGGAGTTTTTATTAATGTTTTTAATTATACATTTTAAATGTTGGGTGAAGTAACTTCTTGTTGACGTTCGAAGTATTGTCAAAAAAAACGGAGGCTAGCTCGACCCTCCCTCCTCCTCATCCCGTCCCCTCCCCCTCCCTTCCGTGCTTCCTGAAACAGTCATGATGAACCATTTAGAAAAACCAAACTGGATTTATACACATGTCCAGCAAAAACAGAGCCAGCTGAATGTGGGATTGGAAGCCCTTCTGCCGGTGGAGTTCTCCCCACCTTTTGAACGCTTTTCCGATGTAAATTCGGGACTTCGCGTTTCTTCTCTTTTTCCTTTATTCTTTGTTATCGGAACGTCGTCTCTTTGGTCGTGTGTCGGCCATATCAAAATTCAAGAGAATATACAATTTTAACGTTAGTCGTTGTTAGGACATCTCTCCTCTAGCTAACTTCCCTCTTCATGCTTCTCTCTCCTCCACCCCCCACACCCCCCACACCCCCCTTCATGTGCACACGCACTAACCCCCCCAAATCATTCTTGTCGGTTATTGGCTGGAACACTGTTTGTTATGTTTCGTGGTCCAGGCTGGGCCAGTTTGTTTTTGTTGCCGTTTGTGGAGCCCTGGGGTGTCTACAGTGACCACGTTTCTTTACAGTGTGTTCAGGGGACAGGCAGCTAGCGGATAGTGAGGAGATGTTTGCTGGATGTGACAAAAAAATTTTTGGCCTAAAAAATCCATCACTTAGAGCACCTTTAATGTGTGGGACACTTTGCTTAATAATAAAATGTATTATAGAGTTAATTTTCATGCATTTTTATACATATAATGTCCTGGGGACAGAAATGTCACCCATTCTGTGGAATTTAACGCAAGCTGTTAGCCTACATTATTTTCTATGATGTGCGAATCTCTGAAAATGTTGTTACTTTTTACAGTTTTTGCAGTTTATTCATTGTTTTTCTGTTAAAGCAACTAAATAGCTTATAATACATTTTAAATATTATATTGTTGAAAATGTATTGGTTTTATATTATGTTAAGTAGTAGTTACAAATATTTTCTCACATCAGTCAATGCACAGCAGGTTCCCACTCTGACTTATCACATATACTGTGACAACATGCCCCGCCAAAGGTCAACTGGGTAATAATGATGTAAATGTAAATGTAAATGTAGGAAATGTTTTTTTTTTTGTTTTTTTTTACAAAAGTGACTTTTCAAAATAAACCCACATTGAGGAATATTCGCCCTGACACGCCTTTATTTAGGCTACTGTACAACACACCATATTGAACATCTTGTAAAATGTTTTCTTTTTTTTCTCTTTCATATCATAATGATCCCACGTGAAGAAGTTTTTATCTCTCGATAACACTGGGGGAGAGTATACATGGAGAGTAAAGTAGGGCGTTTTCAAGTAGGAAGATTAGCAGATAAGTGTTTGTATAAATTCTCAGACTTTAACAAAACCATTATACTAACTAAACCTACATAATAAGACACATAAAGCTGACACTTGCGTTTCTCGAAAAAAAGACAATATAACACAATAGCGACTTTATATCACAGAATTCTGAAATAAAAAGTAGGAATTACCTTTTTTTATTTTTTATTCTGTGGCGGAAACAAGCTTCCATATAGAAAGCATTGAAGGAGATCTCATAATAATTTAATATAGATTTACAGTAGTAACAATACATTATATTTTATAATATGATATGATTAAGTTTTTCTCAATCGATTTGACACATTTCTCCAAATGAATGTAGATGCTCTCAAAACAAATAACACAGCTAACTAAACACACTCTTATATTGGCTAAACAGTTCAGATTCACTGCATTATAAAGCACTGTATTTTATTCTAGTAATGCATTTATCAAAAAAAAAATTGTAACATCAAAACTACAACTCTCTGATGAACTACAGCATGGGTCACCAAACTAAGGCCCGCGGACCGAATCAGGCCCGCCACCCCCTTTTGACTGGCCCCCCAGCCCCTCTGCCCCCCACAACTTGAACCGGCCCTATGAGGCAATCCCCTAAAGTCGTCATGGCCTATTATATAAATATAAATAAAACTTGTGTGCAAATTAATTAATGCAATGCGGAACTACTGTTAGATACGCGGGTTCTTTAGGGACACCTAATCTGTAGCTCCGCCTTAGCTCTGAAGCAGGCTGCGATGTTAAGATTGCAATGCTGGAATATGTTGAGAGAGAGGTGTGTGTGCGATCGAAAAGTCGCAAAGTGTTTACTTATATTTGTGTGTGTGTGTGTGTGTGTGAGGCGCGGGCGCGATCAAACAGTGGAAACATAAAAACATACTCCGTCATTTTGTTTATACAGGACATCATTCAAACTGCAAAGTGTTTAAGTTACTGTTAATTAAAATTTTAAAGAAAAAAAAATATTAATCTGAAATGTAGCAAATTAATTTTCAATTCATTCAGGTACAATTACCAAACATATCTTAAGGTCTTTTTTGTCTTTTTATTAATTTAATTAATGAACTAATTATATAAAACTATTGTCAGTGCACTACAAATAAACTGGTTCTATGCCTTTACTTTATTAATTAAACTTATTTTAAAAAAAAAATACAAGGCTTAAGACATTTATTTTCATTTGGTGGTCCAGCCTGAGACATGCACAAGCCTTCTGCATTTTTGTTTTGCTTTTCCCTCCATTGTACCGAACTCGTACCGAACCGTGATGTCTGAACCGAGGTATGAACCGAACCGTGACTTCTGTGTACCGTTCCACCCCTAATAGAGAGTGCAGAGTTTTCAAAGAACAGTGGACCAACGATTATTTTTAAAGTGAAGAATAACTTTAACTAAAACAATGTGTGAAGACTCGATTACTACTTTTGCAAACCACTAGTAAAGATAAACAAATATGTGCCAGGAATCAAGTGTTGATATAGTAGTGTGGATATAGTAGTGGGGATGGCTGTGCCAGGCTAGTAATCTCTACTACACAATGAGGCCTGCTGGTGGTCATTTTGGTCTGGGTCATACAATTCTATGTTATATAGCTGACCCGGCCCCCCCATCACAGTCAGGAACGATAATGTGGCCCCCAGAGAAAAAAGTTTGGTGACCCCTGAACTACAGCATTACCAGCTTCACTTATTAACCAGTTATGAGTTCTTATAGTTCATATGACTCATAAATTGTATCCTGAGTCTCCTGAAGTCAATGATAGTTAGCCATATTGACTTCTTTAATGGTGATTTTTGGTGCAGTTTGGTCCAGTCAAGTCAAGTCACCTTTATTTACGAGTACAGATCATTTCAAAGCAGCGATGCACACGAAAATAACAGAACCAATGATGCAAACTTCGTCAAATATGAGAAAACATTCAAATTCTGCTGAAAAGCAGCTCTAAAAAGACATCATTATTCAGCACGATTCAGTTCAATGTCGATTCAGTTCAATGTCGATTCAGTTCAATGTTCATTCATTTCAATGTCGATTCAGTTCAATGTCGATTCAGTTCAATGCTGATTCAGTTTAATGTTGATTCAGTTAAATGTCGATTCAGTTCAATGTCGATTCAGTTTAATGTTGATTCAGTTCAATGTCGATTCAGTTCAATGTCGATTCAGTTCAATGTCGATTCAGTTCAATGTTCATTCATTTCAATGTCGATTCAGTTCAATGTCGATTCAGTTCAATGCTGATTCAGTTTAATGTTGATTCAGTTCAATGTCGATTCAGTTCAATGTCGATTCAGTTCAATGTCGATTCATCTCAATGTCGATTCAGTTCAATGTTGATTCAGTTCAATGCTGATTCAGTCAGTTTAATGTCGATTCAGTTCAATGTTGATTCAGTTCAATGTCGATTCAGTTCAATGTCGATTCAGTTCAATGTCGATTCAGTTCAATGTTCATTCATTTCAATGTCGATTCAGTTCAATGTCGATTCATTTCAATGCTGATTCAGTTTAATGTTGATTCAGTTCAATGTCGGATTCAGTTCAATGTCGATTCAGTTCAATGTTCATTCATTTCAATGTCGATTCAGTTCAATGTCGATTCAGTTCAATGCTGATTCAGTTTAATGTTGATTCAGTTCAATGTCGATTCAGTTCAATGTCGATTCAGTTCAATGTCAATTCAGTTCAATGTTCATTCATTTCAATGTCGATTCAGTTCAATGTCGATTCAGTTCAATGCTGATTCAGTTTAATGTTGATTCAGTTCAATGTCGATTCAGTTCAATGTCGATTCAGTTCAATGTCGATTCATCTCAATGTCGATTCAGTTCAATGTTGATTCAGTTCAATGCTGATTCAGTCAGTTTAATGTCGATTCAGTTCAATGTTGATTCAGTTCAATGTCGATTCAGTTCAATGTCGATTCAGTTCAATGTCGATTCAGTTCAATGTTCATTCAGTTCAATGTTCATTTAGTTCAATGTTGATTCAGTTTAATGTTGATTCAGTTTAATGTTGATTCAGTTCAATGTTCATTAAGTTCAATGTTCATTCAGTTTAATGATGATTCAGTTTAATGTTCATTAAGTTCAATGTTCATTCAGTTTAATGTTGATTCAGTCTAATGTTGATTCAGTTCAATGTTCATTCAGTTAAATTTTCATTCAGTTCAATGTTCATTCAGTTCAATGTCCATTCAGTTTAATGTTGATTCAGTTTAATGTTGATTCAGTTCAATGTTCATTAAGTTCAATGTTCATTCAGTTTAATGTTGATTCAGTTTAATGTTGATTCAGTTCAATGTTCATTCAGTTAAATTTTCATTCAGTTCAATGTTCATTCAGTTCAATGTCCATTCAGTTTAATGTTCATTCAGTTTAATGTTGATTCAGTTCAATGACTGTGTAAAATGAGTTCAATTCTAATATAAGCAGCTCAGATGATATTATTCAGTTTTCATAATTCAGTTCAAGTTTTGTTCTCATCTGATCACGTCATTGCAGTTAAATCAGTAATACAGCTTGATATTAAGTTTGAGTTGGGATCGGCCTGTTCTCCTTTTAAGAGATACTAAACTATAGGATAAATGTAGTGATAATGGTGTGTCATAAAAGCAGCTGATACACACTACGGTCAAAAAGCCTTTCAGACGCACTATCCAGGGCAGATACTTCATTCTGTAGTTCAGCTGGTAACACTTTACAACAAGAATTCATGTGTATATAACTAACGATGAACAATACTTCTAAAGCATTTATTAATCTTATGTTCATTTCAAAATTTACTAATAGCCTACATTATTCAAATCAAAAGTTGTAGTTAAAGTCGCCTGTAGTCAATAATTTTATCACATTTGATCACCAAAAAGACATATTTAAATGTTTTTTTTCCTTGAAAAAAACGTACACCTTAAAATATCTTGAGTGTAACTCGACATCCTTGCCTCATTTAGTATGCGCGGTTCTATGAATATGCAAATGAGCCCCGCCTCCACTCACTCACTCAGCTCAGAGATCCACTGGTTGACGATCACACGTTGATCTGATTGGTTACAAGGTAGTTTGTGACGTCAGAAACACCAGCGATTTCAAAGCGTGTGTTTGAGACTGTCTTTGGTTCACTGCAGTTTTAAGGAGGAAATACTCAGCAATGCTGTCGACTTATGAATTTACACATGGTTTGTCTTAAAGCACATTAAAAACACCACATAGACATATAAACAACATTAAAAGCTGGATTTACACCACAGAGGGACTTAACATTTTTTTAAATAACATTAACTTGAACTTACAATGAACAGTTGTATTTTTTATTAACTAACTAACAGATTAATAACTGAAACAAATGAATTGCTTATTGTTAGTTAATGCATGAACTAAAGGGGCCTTATTGTAAAGTTCTACAATTAAAACAAAAGACTCAAATGTATCGGTCTGACTGGTTTTCTGATAGCATGATGCTGTTGTGAATGTACACACTGTGAAGCCTTAGTTCAGTTCTACATTAATGCAGTAAAGTTGCTATTTTTTTCCTATCCTTTTTTCCACATTCATCATGTTTTGCACTCATTATTCTCACTTGTAAGTAACATAAAACAGTCCTGGCCAGTTTGTGTAAAAACACCGGTTGCAGACTCGCCCCTGCACTGCAGACAGACCGGTTTACTTGTTGAGGAGAGGGCAAAACTAGTTGTCCTAGTTTCAAAGTCGTAGTTGTCACATGGATGATGTCCTAAGGGCTTTATCTCAGAAACTGTAAAGGTTTTCGGTCAAAAAAAATAATTATTGCACAAATCCTTGTTTTCTCTAGCAGTAGTTTTGCATGTTGGTTTCAAACACCTTGTTGCACCATTTGTTTTAAATATATTATGAATTCTGTCCATCAAACTGAAATTTTACATATTGGTGCGAGCTGTTATATATTTTCTATGATGCGCGAATCTCTGAAAATGTTGTTACTTTTTACAGGTTTTGCAGTTTATTCATTGTTTTTCTGTTAATACATTTTAAATATTATATTGTTGAAAATGCATTGGTTTTAATATATGTTAAGTAGTAGTAGCCTATGTCACGTTACAAATATTTTCTCACATCAGTCAATGCACAGCAGGATCCCACTCGGACTTATGACATATACTGTGACAACATGCCCCGCCAAAGGTCAACTGGGTAATAATGATAGAAAGGAATTTATTTTTATTTTTATTATTTTATGTTTTACAAAAGTGCTTTTCAAAATAAACCCACATTGAGGAATATTCGCCCTGACACGCCTTTATTTAGGCTACCGTGAACATCTTGTAATTATTATTTTTTTTTTCATATCCAGAATGATCCCACGTGACGTGCATTTTTATAGCGCATTTGTTTATAAAACAATTCACATCTCTCGATAACGCTGGGGGAGAGTATACACGGAGAGTAAAGTAGGGCGTTTTCTAGTAGGAAGATTAGCAGATAAGTGTTCTAATTCTCAGACTTTAACAAAAGCATTATACAAACTAAACCTGCATAATAAGACACATAAAGCTGACACTTGCGTTTCTCATGTCTGAATATATTACCAGATAAAATGCGTTGCTTTAGGAGCAGAAACAGATACTTCCGTAAACTCACACCTGACTCGGACACCTGTACGCGACAATTACTAACGTTTAACTAATGAATATGCAATTTAATGGCCCAATCACACCACCTAATTAATATGCATGACCGAAAGCTTCCGCATTGAAGGATTGTTCCATTCGCTGAAACTCGCTTACCTTCTGCATTCCAGCCAATCAGACATTCGGACTGTGCTGACGTCATGCTACCTAATTAATATTAATGAGACTGCATATCTTTTTATTTATTTTGCAACTGCGTATCTCTCAGCTGATGCGCAGATCTTTCCTAAACGTCGATCAGAGAGTGTAATATCTCAGCTGCTTCATCATGGATCTGAACGCTGGTAAAATGCTGCACAGCTCTTTTAACATTTTAACTTTAATTAAGAAGCACTAGTTGAATATAGGTAGCCTATTTTTAATGGTTTCATAATGTTTTTTTATTATCGACTCTTTCTCTTTTTCCCCAGCTGTTGGAGATGACGAGGTGAAAAAGTCAGAGGGAAAACAGGTGGAGGGAATCTTCGGGTTTGGAAAGAAGGATAAAGACAAAAGCAAAGACAAGGTAAAAACACGTTTATTCATAACAATCTAAATCTATCGAAACGTCAGTATCCACAAGAGATATGTGTGTTGTGATTGTAGTGTTGATGATGTCGTTATGAGTTAAATATGACAGAAATCACATTTCCTCGTGTTATACAACACACAGGACAAGGGAAGTGTTGATATTGAACATCAGTTATATTCAGTTACAAACTTTACATATGGAAATAGTGTTATAGATATTAAGAATTTGAACAATAGCCGCACCAACTTCCTTATTAAAGATGAAATATGAGCAGTATGGCGTGCAGTAATATATGTAAATGCTGGTTTATGAGAATGCCATTAGTTGTATTCAGAAATAATATTTTACATTTTGTCTCAGAGTGATTCCAAGGGTAAGGATAAAGATAAGGACAAGCACAAAGGAGAACATAAAGACAAAGACAAAGGAGAACATAAAGACAAACACAAGGACAAAGGAGAACATAAAGACAAAGACAAGAAGAAGAAGAAGGACAAGGATCACAAGAAGAAGGACGGTCACAAGTCCTCCTCCAGTGATTCGGTAATCTTTTTAACAAACTTTAAATGCTGTATTAATGCACACAGGTATTGCTATAAAGAGCAAAGTTAGGATTGGGAATTTGGGAGTGACATGTTTTCCATTTATCAGCAATAAATGAACTCCGTGGACAGACTGCAGAAAGACACAATGACCAAAGTCGTCAGGGTTGGGCTGGTAAAACAGGTTGATTTGAGGCGTGGTCCACTAATACGACTGTAAACCGTAGATGCACTATCTAGGGCGGGTGCTTTTACTCTTCAGGGTCTCCTGGAAAGATTTGCTGTGATTTGTTCCCACACAACATTCCAGCAGTTACGCCACTTATCGCACAGATATCACACATTCTGACACACACCCACATAGTTTCCAAAATAACCTTTATTCAGACACACAGAGAGAGATGAGATCTGTGAGTAAACACACAACCTGTTTTGTGAGTATAGATTTGAATGAAACAAGCTATAAGTAAATGTGTATACGAGCAACTTTGCTGATTTGATTATGAAACATGTCATATGCAGTGGCTCCTAAAAGTATTTAGACCATTTAGTCACACTTAACAATGTGTGTCTTTACTAATGTATTTCCTAATGCAGGGGGAGTTTGTGATTGTAATTGTGCAGCTTAAATTTCAATCACATTTTGTCAAAAAAATATAAAAAACACTGTTGTAAGGAACATATATACAGTAACACCGAACAAAATGATAAACTCAACACTTCTGTTTTTGCCTTTGCGAGGCCGGTTGGATGTACTGCCAAATACTCTGAAACGCCTTTGTTGATGGCTTATGGTAGAGAAATAAACATTCAATTCACGGGCAACAGCTCTGGTGGACATTCCTGCAGTCAGCATGCCAATCGCACGCTCCCTCAAAACTTACGACATCTGTGGCATTATGCTGTGTGATAAAACTGCACATTTTATAGTGGCCTTTTATTGTGGCCAGCCTAAGGCACACCTGTGCAATAATCATGCTGTCTAATCAGCATCTTGATATGCCACACCTGTGAGGTGGATGGATTATCTTGGCAAAGAAGTGCTCACTAACACAGATTTAGACAGATTTGTGAACAATATTTGAGAGAAATAGGCCTTTTGTGTACATAGAAAAAGTCTTAGATCTTTGAGTTCAGCTCCTGAAAAATGGGGGCAAAAAAAAAAGTGTTGCGTTTATAACTTTGTTCAGTGTGTATATATATATATATATATATATATATATATATATATATATATATATATATATATATATATATATAATATGATTTTATTACTTTTTTAATTATATTTTTAAGTCACAATTTTTTTATGGTTTTAGTTTAGTTAACGATAACAACAGCTGAAATATAATAAGTTAAAGTTTTTAAGTTTGTTATTTAAAGCACAAATTTTTTTATGGTTTTAGTTTAGTATAACGCACACGTATATTATATATTTACAAACTTTTGTTAGATCAATATTTACAGCACTAATTATTATATTACTGTATATCTAGAGAGAAAAACTGTCCAGTACTGAAGATCAAACTCTTGCAGTGAATATTGAATCTAAAACTCTCAGTATTAGCCTACACCGTGTCCGAACTACATGCGACGCGCGATAGAAAGTTATTTTCCATGTTAATCAGAGTGTTTGTCCTAACCGGCCGCGACGGCGACACGCGACGAGTCTATTTTTCTGCGACGTCGCGCTGGAACAACAAACACAAAGTGTGGCGATGATAATCTCAGGCACTGTTTATGTGCTTTATTTAATGTTAAAAGCGTTTAATGTGACTTTGAATATCATTTAGTGCTCCAGCTTTGTAGCTGTAAAAGCAATAATTCACCTCAGATCTTGAAATTAAACAAATGGAAACAAGAACGTTTCGTTTGTGAACAAACAAGTGTATTCTTTGACAAAGATTGTTTTAGTAATTCAGTAGCCTATGTATTTGAATAATGTTTAAATGGTGTAATATTTGTGAATTTGATCATGTAGCTCCTTATCCATTTTCTTGCGAGTGCGTTGAGATTACTCTCTGGTGGCGTGCACTCGCCGCGAGACTCCGCCCACACGCTGTTCTGATTGGCTGTGGGTTTTGGTTGATTTTGACGCATGATCTCGCAGTCGCCTCTAGTGTGGACAGACAAATTATTTGTCGCTGGAATCTTATCGCATCGCGTCTGGTTAGGACACTGTGTTAGAGTCAAGAGGCTGTTATGACCTGTGAGAGATCCTCAGTAGAATCTGTGTGATAGAAACATGCTTTTATCACGAGCACACTTTGTGTGGTGTGTGTGTGCGCTGTAAAACATGAGTCGATTACAGATGATCCTGAACGCCGCAGATATTCCATATTCAGATATTATAATCAATATGCATTTATAGGAAAAAACTGAAGTCTATGGGGAAAGACTGCATCGGAATAAATATTAAAATTGCAAGTTTGCAAAACATGATCACACTTTAAATCACCATCCACTTCCTTTAATTTAAATGTAAAGCAGAAGCTCTGACGTTTTGCCTTTCATCTCCTCTTGTGTCGAACTGAAGAGACACTGAGTGACATTGAACTGTTGGATAAATAATATCCAAACATTTCCCCATGTATGTTTAATTTGAAGGACTTTTAATAATCTGAATGTCTATGTTTGTCTCTTTTTTTTTTTTTTTTTTGTAGGACTAAAGCAAGACTGAAGATTCATCAGATACCTCCAGAAACATAACATCAAATTCTTTATAATAGGATTTTTCTGTAAGATGCAGATGAAGAGCTGTAACTCCACACCTCCACAAGGTGGCGCTACTTGCATATTCAATGTTGTCTATAATGAAACACTGGGATAAAACAGAGTTTTGTACTATTTTGTGTAAAATTGTTTGCTGGTTTAATAAATTCTAGTGTCTGAAACTTGTTTTCATCCATTTTGTCTTGTATAACTTTCAGTGTTTGCTGGTTATTATTGGTTTGATGTTTAAGTGTAGCTTATATTTGATCAGTGAACTGTGTGTGTGGAGAATGTGACTTTATAATGCACAAAAACTCCTGAACCGTACAGAAGAACATCAAATACACTCAGCATGAGTTAGTCTTAGCACATTGATACACTACCAGTCAAAAGTTTTGGATCGATATGATTTTTAATGTTTTTAAACTAAGTATTTTCAGTATTTTTTGATGAATAGAAAGTTCAAAAGAACAGTTTTTTGTAACATTATAAATGTCTTTCCTGACACTTTTGATCAATTTAATTAATCCTTGATGAATAAAAGTATTAATTTATTTTATTTATTTCCCCCCCAAAATAAAAATTCATAATGACCCCAAACCAAATGTTTAATGTTACAAAAGCTTTCTATTTCAGATTAATGATGTTCTTTTGAACTTTCTATTCATCAAAGAATCCTGAAATAATAATAAAAATGTAAATAACTGTTTTCAACACTGATAATAATCATAAATGTGTCTTGAGCATCAAATCATATTATACTGATTTCTGAAGGATCATGTGACACTGAAGACTGGAGTAATGATGCTGAAAATTCAGCTTTGATCACAGGAATAAATTACAGTTTAAAATATATTAAAATAGAAAACAGTTATTTTAAATTGTCATAATATTTAACTATTACTGTTTTTTGTTGTTGTTTTTTTTTTTAATGAAATAAATGCAGCCTTGGTGAGCAGAAGAGACTTCTTTTAAAAACATAAAAAATCTTACCAAAACTTTTGACTGGGAGTGTGTATAACCACAATAGGACTTTATCTAATAACTTAGACATAGATTAAAGAAGACCTTCACCATGAAAATGCACAAACTCAGTGATCAGATGCCCAGCACTGCAATGTCTTTGTCCAAACAGTGTGTTTATGCAAATGCCTGGTTCATTTGTGAAGGTTTTAGCACAGATCTGTCTTGTTTGAGCACGGTTTGTTTGGTTATTGGTGTGTGTTTGAGTACGACACATGCAGATAATTCATCTGAACAGCAGAGATGAAACGCTGGAGCTTCCAAACACTGTTTTTACAGACAACTGTGTGCCAGAGATAAGAGAACAGGGCGATCGCTGCCCAGAGGCTGAAGAGAGTGTGTGTGTGTGTGTGTGTGTGTGTGTGTGTGTGTGTGTGTGTGTGTGTGTGTGTGTGTGTGTGTGTGTGTGTGTGTGTGTGTGAAAGAGAGAGAGATGTCTCTCTGTCCATCAGACGAGCTCTTTCTCTTATTCTGTGCCAAACGCCGGCAGGATGAATGTAAAGTGTTTGTTTCATGTGTTCAGCCACACACACCCTGTCAATCTTCTGCTTGCATATTTCATCAAACACACTGAAAATGCAGAAGGTTTAATCAGGAGAAAAGTTTGTTGGCTTGTTTGTGCAGTTTGAGATGTTGGGGGTCAGAGATCTGAACATCAGCAGAAACTGCAGCAGAGAAGATGGACCAATGTGTGTGTGTGTGTGTGTGTGTGTGTGTGTGTGTGTGTGTGTGTGTGTGCCTATTTAACTATTTTGGGGACAAATTTGTACCCAGAAGTGACCAAAACCTGACAAAATCTCTAATTAGGGACATCCTCATTTGTAAACCTGGTAAAAAATAAAGTAATTTTAAATGACTTTAAAGTAATAATAAAAAAAAAAGTAAATGTAAAAATGCAGAAAGTTGTGTGTGATGGGTAGGTTTTGGGGTTGGGTTAGTGTGTGTGTGTGTCTGTGTCTGTGTGTGTGTGTGTGTGTGTGTGTGTGTGTGTGTGTGTGTGTGTGTGTGTGTGTGTGTCTGTGTCTGTGTGTGTGTGTGTGTGTGTGTGTGTGTGTGTGTGTGTGTGTGTGTGTCTGTGTGTCTGTGTGTTAGTCTGTGTCAGTGAGTGTGAGTCTGTGTGTGAGAGAGAGAGAGAGAGAGAGAGAGAGAGAGAGAGTGTGTGTGTGTGTGTGTGTGTGTGTGTGTGTGTGTGTGTGTGTGTGTGTGTGTGTGTGTGTGTGTGTGTGTGTGTGTACAAAAACTATAGCTATACAGTACTGTAGACAGGTGTGTTTTATTGATTCTGTAAACAGGTACATTTATTGAATGTTTTTCTTTGACTGCATTGAGAGTGTGATGACTGAATACCATAATAAAAAATAACGCATTATTAATATTAATACTAATAAATAATACAATATTAATACATAATACATTGTTTTATTTAAATGTTATTTTTTTTAGAAAAAGTAGGCCTAATTATCCTTAAAACTTGTTAAATTTGAATTGTTTGTAAGGGTAGGGTGTCATGTAAATACAATAGGCTACAATATATATATATATATATATATATATATATATATATATATATATATATATATATATATATATATATATATAAAGGTAGTAAAACATTTTAAAAGGACACTTTAAAAGTTCCTCAGTAGTATTTTTTTTAAATAAATGGGCCATATAATGTCAAAAATAAAATGATAAAATATTTATGTCTGTTAAAAAACATGAACAATCAAATTTAACAACAATCAAAGCCATTCAATACACTGAGAGTGAGAAGTCCCGTTCGCATCACTCCTGCGCGCACCTGACGCGCCTTGCGTGCGTGCGTGCGTGCGTGCGCGCCGCCTCCTTTTCGCGCCAGTGGAGGGCACAGTTACCTCGCGCGTCGAGTGGCGTCAGCGGTCTCTAGGCAACAGGCCAGTAGTCAGTTAGTCAGTCAGTCAGATTTCTCAATCAGAGTGGAGAGAGGCGGCAGCGGCGTCGGTCATGGCATCTCACGGGTCCGGTGCACGTTTATCCGGTTGTCCGTGAACGGCATGTGAACACACCTCCGTGTTGAGCTGAAGAACAGAACCGGGAGCCTCCGGTACCGACCGAACCGGGCGCATTCACATCACGCGCATCCAGCGAGTTCTCTGAGGGAATTTTACGCGACGCCGATTTCATTGTGCTAGTTTTTTTTCTTTCTTAGCTTTCTATGTCATCGTTGAAATATTTCAAACATGCTTTAGACTTCATTCATGTTTTAATGGACAAACTGTGGAGAAAATTTAATTGACTTTGAACTTCATAACACGACGACTTTCCCTCAGAAAAAATGCTGAAATTTCATAATTCTGATCTATGGATTGCTTGGCTGGTCTTCTTTTGTGTGAATGGTAAGTTTTTATTATTTATTATTATTTTATTTATTTAAAAACCAAACTATAAAACGCATACACTTTGTTTTATTTACTTTTTCGTGTATTATTTAGTGCCGCAAATTGTTTTGTGTACTAGTTAGTTGCTGATGTGTGCGCGCGCTTGACGTCACAAAGTCCTGCATTTACTAGGAATGTAAACAAGGTCTTCGAGGGCGATGATCTTTTTAAGTTTTATACATTTGTAGAATTTTTTTTTTTTTTATGACACATTTGTATATTAAAAAGGAAGAGTTTAATATATATATATATAAAGAAGGTCTTGGGAGCAGTTCAACATTTGAAAGATGTTAGAGAAAGTTTGACAACTGTCATGTGAAGATGTGATACACACCAAATTTCCCATAATCCTCTCAACCTGACTTTCAGTGGTTTTCAATGGTTTTCAAGGTCTTACACACTCACTGACACATACTGCTGGGGTTTGATTGCATGCATATTTTGTGGCACGCAAAGTGCAGCTGTTCTGTGTGTGTGTGTGTGTGTGTGTGATCCGAACAACACAAAGCTGGATGCTGTGAAATTGTGAGTGGGTCATGATGGACATGAAGCGGATACATGGTGGCCGAGGACTCACGGACGGGCCAGACGGCGCAGGTCTGAGAGCCGTAATCCAACCAGATTATGAAGAGCACTGCTCCACGTGACGCTCTCTGACAGTCAGATGCACGTACACACACACACACACACACACACACACACACACACACACACACTTTCACTGTACCATCCTCTGTGGAATTGGGGTGATGTGCATATGTTGGCCCACATGACATATGCACACAGGTATCACCCAAATACTGTCAAACTCCAGTCATATAGTCTGGGATTGTGTCATTTAGGTGGATCTGTTGTGCAAAAGTGGCGTTCCTTTATTTTTTCTTATTTTTGGGGGGAATTTCAAGATCATTTCATGATCCAGAGCAGTTTAATTTATGCAAAACATTGTCCGTGTCTGAATATGCATTCATCCCTACTCTATAGTGTGCGTGAGGAAACGATCTGCAACGTTTATTTTTTATTTAGTTTGGTTTGATTATGAACTGAAAGTGCAAGCAACTTTAGTACCACTTTATTTACATGCAACTAACCCTAATCCTAACCATATAGTAAGTACATGTAGTTAATTAGTATTATTTAGCACTTAAATGTATAATTACACTGTAACACGAACACCTTAAAATAAAGTGTAAACTATATATTTTTTTACATGTACTTACACACAAAAAAAGCTGGTTGTCGCTTGCACTTTCTGTCTGTCCCTTCCTTTCAAAATCAAACCAAACTGAATTGGCATAAAAGTGCATTTCTTAAATTAACTTTGCAGATTGTTTTCTCAAGGATAGGAACAAAATATGATTATTAGGTAAACATTTTTCTACATTGATTTTGACTGATTAAAAGTAAAAAAAAAAAAAAAAGGTGTACTGTTGTCAAACACGTTTCCCGAAATCTTGTGACCGTCTGCTATTGTTTGCACAGGATTTACTTATTATATACTGAGCATTTTTTAACGCAGCTTTACACGTATTAGATGCTATTAAAGAGAAATTCTGTTTTTACATAATATTGCGCAGGAGATTTTAAGAGGGAGTGATGATAAATATAAATGTTTCATATATACATACATATATATATACAGTATATACAGTATTTATTTTTTTGATCTAGTTGACTAAGCGATGATTAGGGATGCACGATATTCCGGCCACCGTATCGATATTGGCCGATATATGATAATTTTTAATGTTATCGGTATCGGCCCGATAAATAAATTTGGCCGATATATTAAAGCCGATAAATAATGTATTATTTCCTTCAGCTGAGACACTTAATATGCGCACTGTTCAACATGATGGTTTTGAATTGCTTGAAATATGATTAAAATCATATCAGTCTTTCATATCGGCCACATAAAATCATAATGAGAGCATCATTATAAATGTGTGTTTGGGACAATGAGACTTTTATTTTGTAATCAGGCTCCAAAAATTATATAAAAATTTGGGTTTAGATTTATTAGCCAATATATCGGTTATCGGCTTTCAAATATAAAGAATTATCGGTATGGCCAAAATGTTAATATCTGTGCATCCCTGGCGATGATGCTTATTCTTGCTCACATGAGGAATAGAGACATTTGTAAGTCTCTAATTGTTCTGTACTGTACACTGGCCTAATTTAACCTCCACGTAACATAGTTTCTCTCTCTCTCTCTCTCTCTGTGTGTGTGTGTAAAGCATGCAGAAGTTAAGCCGATGAGATAACAGCCCTGCATGTGTACATCTATCCAGACGTGTCTCATTAATACATGCATGTTTGTGATAGCATTTGCTGGTACATCCTCTGAGCAGATACGCGATGTTGTCATCTCTGGTGCAGGATCCATTTACAGAGCACTTCCAGGTGTTTAGTTCTGTTCTGAGTGAGGTTCACTTTAAACGCGGTTGTAAAGTGTCGTGAGAGCCTGGCCGACGGGTCGGGCTCAGGTTAAACCCTGTGTTTGTATCCCACAGAGGCCGTGGCGTTATGGATGCTGTTGTCGGGAAACTGGGTTTGTCTTTATATTCTGTCTTCCTGAGTTCGCTGTGTTCGCCGCTGTCACTGTCAGTTTAGAGACACGTCCTTGCACATGATCGCCGGATCTTCGGTCATTAATATTGCATCTTCTGCCATTAGGAAATGGCCAGGCAGCATGAAGGCACCTTGAGGGCATGAGAGGAAAAAATGAACATGCCACACCGAACTTTACACAAAGAAAAGTAGATGGATCGATAGAGACAGAGTTATGTACTGCCAACTGACCAAGTCGTCATCAGAGGTCTGAGCTGAAATGAATGATTTGGTTCAGTGTTTTGAAGGAGAGAGAGAAAGAAAGAGAGAGAGAGTTTTCTCTCTGCCTCGGGGTTCAGGAGCCACACCAGCGAACAGATCAATTCTGCATATTAAAGTTCATCCGAAGCCGAATGCAGCTTCACTTAGAAATCAAACTGAATTAACATATAAAATGGATTTTTTTACATTTTTTATATAAACTGTGCAGATCGTTTTCTCAAGGATAGGAAGAAAGTTGGTCAGGTCAAAATTAGGTTAGATTTTTTTCCACAATGCATATTTTTTTCTTTTTTTCTTGTAATATAAATATATTTGATTTAATATATGTAATTGCGATTTCCAGTCATAAAATCTGTTGGAAATTTCTATTACGTAAACTGGTTTTTATGTGTAAATATGGTGTAAACTGGGTTTTCATTGGCTCTTTCTGAGTGCAGTTTCTATACAATTATTTTTTAATTGTACAGTAGTTAGTTACTAGAAAAGTTCATTGGTCTGACATTGTAGTATTATTTTGTATATACGATTACAATATTTATGAATATATTTGATTTGCTTTTATTTTTATATTTCATTTGAAGTTGTAATGATGTTGTTACAGTAGGTGCTTTTATCATTTTTATTCTATTTAGGTTTAATTTATTTTATTTCAGTTTTAGTTTTGGTAATTATAGTACTTCCACTTATAATTTTTTTCAGTTAACGAAGTTTATTCTAAAATTGTATTTTATTTTATTTCAGCTTTTTCTAATAACAATTTTTTTAATTTAACAATAACAACAATGGCTAGAGCATATCTTGATTAGGAACTATTTAAATATGCAGCGATCTTATCAACTTAAACATAAAGAAAGTTTCTTTCTTTAGTCACTTTTTTGGCACCAAGCTACAAATGTAGCCACATTTAAAAATAATAATAATTTAGTGAACTTTCCCCTTATTCTTTTGTGTTTGAACAAAAGCGAGGGGTCAAGATGATGCTTTTTCCCTTGATTTCCTTTTTCCCGCTGAAAAGCGGAGCAGCTGGAATATGCAGAGGACAGATGGAAGTTTCCACCTCGATTATCTTCAGCTAAAAATATCCGCTCAAAAATTAAACGACCATTGGGACTGCTAGCAAAGTGCCTGAGAGAGAGAGAGAGAGAGAGAGAGAGAGAGAGAGAGAGAGACGGGATAGGACGCCTGCCATCCTTGCGTTTGGAGATGAGGAATGAATAAATGATAGGAGATTTCTGAGCGAGATGGAGAGTCACCTTCATGAGACGTGAGGTTAGCGGTGGGATAAAGGTCTGACCACGACACACACATCTCACTAGAATCCAGCTAAAACACCTCTGGCTAGTTCAGGGCTTCTCAACTGGTGGGTCGTGACCCAAAAAAGATTGTGGATAGCAAAAGAAATAGGACGCAATGATCTGTTTTTATAACACAATGATTCATATTTGTGATGGCACTATGAAAAGCGCTCTTCTACTTCTAATAAGGGTCACAAAAATGGGTTTTGTTTTCGTAGTGAGGCGATAAAAGTAGCATTTTTGGTTCTCCAACGAGCCTCTAGTTGGGGTTTTCACACTGGGGGTCCTATCTTGCACCCAGCGCAACTGACTTTGTGCACCGACGCATGTATCATTCCTATTTTGCACCCGACGCACACCGGACTTTTCCCGCGGCAGACGCACGTCGGTAAATTAGGGAATGAACTTGCGCTCCCGGGGGCGGTTCAGCAAAGAGATGAGGCGTGTTCCGGCGCAAACGTTCCCTGGTGCTATTTTGCACTTTTAGAAAACAATTCCACCACAGACCAGGAAAAACCTAGTCTAAAGTCAGTGGCGTGTTATTCAGATGCTATTTTAAGGGCACATGCTTGGCCATAATGTTGCGTGTGCACAAAGCATACACTTTGCTTCTCTCATCTACACAGACGCAGCAGTTCACATTTTTGCAAACCATACATAATTACAAGGAAAAATATTACCACATGAGGGAAATCATTGTTGTGTACTATACGCCTGTTTAACCGAAGCTAATTTGGGTGGGTTTCTCCATCCCCATACAGTGTCACTTCTCTGTCTTTTACGGCCCTGACGAGAACGTTGGTCTCCTCGGCTGTGAACCGCTCCTGGCAAATCCGCCGTTATAATAGCAATCCGCCATGGAACAAGCACGCCTGCTCTTAAAGGGAATGTGAGATGACGCTCTGATTGGTTTATTTCACGTTACGCCCAAACCACACCTATGAGTAATGAAGCTACTTCAGACCAATACATTCTAGATTTGCGTCGGGCACAAGAGTAATTTATCCCGCCGGTATAATAGCAACAACGTCTGAGATCCGCCCACAAAGTTACTTGCGTTTCGCGTTTGATACTTGCGTTTCAGATCGTTAAAATAGGGCACTGGGTGTTTATGGGAACTAGCCTCCAAAAATGGTGGGAAAAAAAGATTGTGGATGGCAAAAGAAATAGGACGCAATGATCTGTTTTTATAACACAATGATTAATATTTGTGATGTCTGTAAATGAACTGGCTTTGGAGTGGAGAAGCTCTCTCTAAAGATGATAACACTTTATCGCGTCTTTTAAAGAAACCTGTTCTTTCAGGAACCGGGCCGATCAGAGACTCAGATATTCAGTGAGCACTTTATTCTTTTCCCTCTTCTTCTTCCTTTTTACTTTTATGTCTCCTCCAGGTGTACAGCCTGGTCTCAGACTAAACTGTTAGAGTCGACAGAGATTCAAGTCTGTTTCAAGTCAAAGTTCTCGTGGAAAACTCTCTTCTACTTCTAATAAGGCTTACAAAAAATGGGTTTTGTTTTCATAGTGATGAGATAAGAAGCATGTTTGGTTCCCCAAAGAGCCTTTCAGTTGGGGGGTTTTCGCACTTCCAGCCAAAATAACCTTGAATTTGGTTACATGTCATTTTTGTCAAAATAACTTGCTAGATATATGATATTCCACCATGTAAGCAAAGTCAACAGTGGGCGTTTGGTTTCATTTCTTTGACATGTTAGATGCTAATTAGCCCACTTACAGTCAAAACTGATTCATCGTAGTATTGGGCCAGGTAGCGCATGACGAGATGTTTGATATTCCATCATGTTACCAAGATATGTAGTCACGATTAAGCTATTAAACGGCTATTAGACATCTTTTAATTGCAAAATTGCTTGCTGGGTAGCCACCATAAAATGGCTCTTCTTTGGCATTTTGGATCCTTTTATTTCTAAGAGTGAACATCTGATAATAGTGAAGCAGTGTTTGTTCTCAGAGACGAATATATCCAAGACGTCTTTCCGAGACATCTGTCTGTGACATCACTCAGCTTATGGAATTCCTGTAATTCCGGAGGATTAAGAATGTTGGACGATGGAAGCTTTATCTAAATATTTGAAACATTGACAACGTGACAGTGCAATTTTGTCTTAGCACGATGTCTTATTCACGCAGTTTTAATATGCAGAGACAAAATAATAATCCATTTGTAGGTTGGAATCCCCTAGACGTGACTGAAATTAAACACTGATCTGCGTGTTTGAGGACACAGCTGCATTTGCCTTTTGGGACCTGATTATCTGTTTGTCTGAACAATGGAAGACCAGTGAAGAGATTGGGGAAAAATATTTGAAAACAATTATAATTATGTCAGGATTCGATACATATCACGATGCTGAACTCACGATATGATATTATTGCGATACTTTCAAGACATATGTGACCCTGGATCACGTCACCAGTCACGAGTCACACGGGTATATCTGTGGCAATAGCCAACAATACATTGTATGGGTCAAAATTATACATTTTTCTTTTATGCCAAAAATCATGAGGATATTAAGTAAAGATCATGTTCCATGAAGATATTTAGTAAATTTCCTGCCGTAAATATATAAAACATGTATGTGTGTGAGTGAATGCTGCACAATCGCCAACATAAATGAACAACTTTAAAGGAGATTTTCTCAATATTTCGATTTTTTTGCACCCTCAGATTCCAGATTTTCAATAGTTGTATCTCGACCAATATTGTCAATGGAAAGCTTAATTATTCAGCTTGCATGTGATGTATAAATCTCAATTTCAACAAATTTACCCATGTGACTGGTTTTGTGGTCCAGGGTCACATATCAAAAGGTTAACAAAAAATGAACTGTTGATTAAAATGCTAAATTTGGTGTTACATTGTGTGTGTAAATGAATAGTCTTGGACTTCGTGCTGGAAACCCAATGAACCGACAATAGAGACGCCAGAATAACAATATTCATGATTATGAAGATGAAGATGAAAATACAGAATTATTGTAGATGAATATGCGTGATCTCTGTCACTGACTAGATATATGTAAAATAATGTCAGCCACTTTTACTGGTAACAAAAGACACTTGGCATTATCAGGACACACACATATTCCCCCAGTGCATTATTATACATCATATTCAGCATTATATATAGTAGTTTAATGTAGTACTGACACTAAAACTCTGAAAACTTAAGTTTTTTCTCACACAGTAATTTTCATTTTACACACACACACACACACACACACACACACACACACACACACACACACACACACACACACACACACACACACACACACACACACACACACACACACACACTCCAGATATTGTTTGCAGTCAGGAGTGATTCTGTGGATATGATTGCAGAGGCTGATATAAATCAATAGGTCAGAGGTGTGTGTTGTCTTTAGTAATAGTGTGTGTGCTGTAATGCTGCTAGCACCGCAGTCCTGAAATTCAGAACAAAGATGAAGGTCCTTTCTATCTCGTTTCTCATTTTCTCGTTTGCAACCGCCATTAATGTCCAATTTTTTCTCTGTGTTTTTGTTAAATTGGATATAAAGAAAAAAAAATCCTTCTTTAGAGGATTTGCAGGAAAACAACAACAACAACAACTCACCTTTGGACAAAAGCCAACAAGATTTTTTACATGTTCTAAACAAAATATGAGTGATTTTTCCACAATGTTAGGGATTTGTACACACATGCGAACTCTTCTGATATTTAAATATGGCTATAATTCATGTGATTTGTGCAAATCGGTGAATATGCATTTTAATTTAGGACGTCTGCCATTTTTGTTCAGACCAATTACATAATTGTTTATTAGGCTCAAATGTGAAGTTTATAATTTTATGTTTACAAGCTGTTTAATTCATAAATTAAATAAATTAATGAAAACTAAATCAATAAAATGATTCCATGATGGAAGGTTCTGTGTATGATGCGTCTGACGGAACCCTGAAGATTCCATATAGAACCTTTTCTCTGTAGATTGTGGCTCCTTAAATAAATATTCAATCCATTTCAAGTCCCTAAAGGTCATGTTCCAGCTCTTCACTGTCAGTGTTTCTGTGAGCGCTAATATAACAGCAGATGCACGGCGACACTGAGCGAAGAACAGGGTCATTTCTGCCCGTCTTGCTTTAGTATTTACACCTTCTCTCTTCATCACTGGGAATCAATATCTGACCACAGAGAGCACTTGCTGTGGGCAGTTAACATGAACACTGTTACAGTCGAGATCCAATCAATAGCCGTTACTGATTTAAATAGATCGTTAGTGCAGGTGGACACGCGCTTGACCTACAACCCTCTACACACACCTTTTCTTTCATATTATATATATATACAGTATAATTCCACCAGATCAGCTTATCTTTGTAAAATGGCACAGCTTTTTAAATATCTAAATGTACTGAGACTCAGTCAATCAAGCATTATATTATGATATCATGATAATCAAGCATTATTTAATGATATAACTTTAGTAATTAGAACTAAAACTTGATAATCATGCATGCATGCATATTTGTCATTTTAAGTGAACTTAGGACTGTGGTGGTGCTTAACATATTGTTGGCCATTCAGTGTTACTGTCATAAAAAAAATAAAAAAAGATAATAGTAATTATTATTAAAAGATAATAATATTACTACTAATTCTGCTACTAATAATGATAATATACAACACATGAGCTGCTGGGTTCATGAATATTAATCACGTTGTCAGCGTTCGCTCGAACTGATTCGCTGAAATTAAAACAGGGATGAGCGTCAGCCAATGAGATTGGCGTGTGTGCATTAGCTCCGCCCACTACCGAGAAACCGGCATATCTTCTGCTTGTTCTTAAAACTCTGTTATTTTGACAGGAAAATACAAACAAGAATATGGTTTACATGTTGCGGGTTGATTTTGCGTGGTATGTAAGACTCTCGCTCTCTCTCTCTTTGCGTGTGTGTGAGAAACGCGACGGCGAGTTTACGGTGCGTCAAACACAGGTGCGCTGAGCTGAATTTTAAATACTAGTACAGACGGAGAGCGAATTCACTCTCAAGCGCTCAGTCAGTGTAAAACGAGTGAAGATATATCCATGCTAAACTTATACTCGGCATCTAACACACACACACACACACACACACACACACACACACACACACACACACACACACACACTGGTGAGTAAAATCTAAGAAGTTATTAGCCAATGGCGAATGATAGACGTTATTTAGTCGCCCAGAGTGAAATGTACTCGCACTGTAGAGGGTTGTCTTGGAGGAATCCTATAAGATGTGTTTGAGTTCATAACGAAATCTCTGACTTTTGATTGCAGATTTGGTATATTGGCAAAGTGAGCACAGTTTGAGGCAGTGTTTGGATCTCTTTAGGTTATTTCTTCAGTAGAGGCACTTTAAGAGGACATTTTACTCTTCCACTGCGCTAGTGTTCTTCTAGTGTTCTTCTAAACATATACTTGTATGTTCGGCTGGAGTCAGAACATCTCTGAACATCTGCCACAATAAGTACCTACTCTTGAGAGTATGCGGTTTCGCACGCAGCCATTCTGACTTATTTAGTTCCTGAATGAATCAATTGTATTTAAACAAATCGGTTGAATGAATGATTTATTGACTGACTTATAATGATAGTCACTTGTTTCGTTCCTGAATGAATCGGTGTGTTTGAACGAATTGGTTGAATGAATGATTCACTGACTCACTTGCTTCGTTCCTGAATGAATCAGTGTGTTAGAACGAAGCATTCGAGTGATTCAGAGACTCATAAAGACAGTGGCTGATCTCGTTCTTTAATGAATTAGCATTTTTGAATGAATCATTTGAATGCATGAATCAATGAATCACCCGTAAAGACTTCTCACCACTTACAACAATGTGATCTGCAGAAAGAGTCACCAAAACAAAACAAAAATCACTAATTTACTGACCTACTAACCAACTTTTGTTAGTAAATATCATCTTGTATGAATATTTTCTTTCAGTTTTTACATCATATGAGTTTTCTTCTAGTGTTCTTCTAAACATGCGCGTTGTTCGGGTGGAGTCAGAACATCTCTGAACATCTGCAGGTCAGAGCTTTCTCTCCGGATAACCTCTCGATGTATGCAGAGACAGATTCATACCTCTCATTTCTCTCTCCACCGTATGGAAATCTCGAACAGCAGAAGCTCATCTGTCCTGTCAGATCTGTCGCTCCCTCTTCAATCTGTTCCTTCTGTCACAGGACGAACGGATGGTGGGGATGCGGGAACCGGATGGCTCATTTCTTGCTGAAGACGTTTGGAGATTGCAGCTGAGGCTTTATGTCTGCTTGATACTATATCTGAAATTAATTTCAGCTCGAAAGAGAAGGAATAGCCGGAGTGATTGTGCTTATAGCCACCAGTATGACTGGTTTATTTTATACAGACTTAGTCTAGTAGTTAACTTATAATATTAGTTGAGATTTCATGCTCAAAAAACAGGCAGTAATTATTAAACTGACGGAAGATTCGTTATCCTTATAAAAGCAAGTGAATTGGTTGAATGAATGAATCGTTGACTCACTCAATTAATGATTCAATGACTCATTCGTACTGATAATCGGTTGTTTTCTTCATGAATTTATCAGTGTCTTAGAATGAATTGTTTGAGTGATTCATAATGATTGTAACTTGTTTCGTTCCTGAATGAATCAGTGTGTTTGAACTAATTGGTTGAATGAATGATTCACTGACTCACTTGTTTTGTTCCTGAATGAATCAGTGTGTTAGAATGAAGCATTCAAGTGATTCAATGACTCACTCATAATTATTCAGTTCCTGAATGAATCAATGTGTTTAAGTGAATTGGTTAAACTATGATTCACTGACTCATTCGTAATGATAGTCACTTGTTTCGCTCCTGAATCATTCAGTGTATTTGAATAAATCGTTAGAATGAATGATTCACTGACTCACTTATAATGATAGTCACTTGTTTCGTTCCTGAATGAATCAGTGTGTTTGAACGAATTGGTTGAATGAATGATTCACTGACTCGCTTGTTTTGTTCCTGAATGAATCAGTGTGTTAGAATGAAGCGTTCTAGTGATTCACTTTGTGGCTGATCTCGTTCCTAAATGAATTAGCATTTTTGAATGAATCATTTGAATGCATGAATCAATGAATGACTCATAAAAACGGTCACTTGTCACCACTTACAAACAATGTAACCTGCAGAAAGAGTCACTAAAAAACATCACTGACCTACTTACTAACTTTTTTGTAAATATATCATCTATATTTTCTTTAAGTTTTTACATCATATGACTCATTTAAACAGAAAAAATGAAAGTTTTCGTCTAGGATATAAACTATTAGACGTGTTTATTGCAGATAAATAGAGCTTTAAACACAGTGAAAGCACAGGAAAGGTCTGGGATGATGTGTGTGTGTGTGTGTGTGTGTGTGTTGTAGGTCATTTGTCTTCATGTGTTCGGGAACCCATCTGTAGGACGTGGCGCATCTCAAACCAACCGTTTCACCAGATAATTCTCTCCCGCTTCTGCCTCTGAATCGCACACATCAACGCTGAGCGCCTCGCGAGGGCCGTCTGACATCAAACACACAACACCTCTTCGTCACGTTGACATTCCAGCTCCACAATTGAACCAAAATTGACCCGTACGAGCCGAGATCATTAAGAAGATAATGAAAGGACTAATGACACACACACTCACACACACAGAGCAGATATTAGTGTCACTGATCGCTGTGTGACCCATTAGTGTGAGCCTGCACAGAAAGGCTTTTTTAAGTAGATTCAGGCTATTGGAGAGGCTTTAGTGGACACGTGTGTGTGTGTGTGTGTGTGTGTGTGTGTGTGTAAGATAAGGATAATAGTTTGTCAAACAGTGAAATGCTCCTCTGTGTATTCAGGCCAAATCTTCCGCTAAAACAGGCTCAGCTGAGCAGATTAGTGGGCAATGATTTTATAGATTATGGATAATTTCTGGATTTGATATATATCAGACGGCACTCGCAGTCTCTATTCATCCGTCTTTATATCATCCGGTTCTCTCTTCCTATAGACTTTTATGTCGATATACGTTTAAACTAGTAATCACTACATCTAACTATGTACTAATGACTATATTTCTATGCACAGTGTACACTAGCGTTCAAAAGTCTGGGGTTGGGAACATTTTTAAGTGTTTTTGACAGAAGTTTCTTCTGCTCATCAAACCTGCATTTATTTGATAAAAAATACAGGGAAAAAAAATGTAATATTATTATTGTGATATATTATTACAATTTAAAAGAATTGGTTTTCAACTTATTATACTTTAAATTATCATTTATTTCTGTGATGCAAAGCTGAATTTTCAGGATCATTACTCCAGTCTATCACGTGATCCTTTAGAAATCATTCTAATATGATGATTTATTATCAAAGTTGGAAACAGTTCTGCTGCTTAATATTTTTTCATAACCTGTGATACTTTTTTAGGATACTTTGATGAATAAAAAAAAATTAAATAAAAAAGAAGCAAATGTTTTAAAATAGAAATCTTTTGTAACAGCAATATCCACGACTGGTCAGTCATTTGGGGTCAGTAATTTTTTTTCTTTCTTTTTTTGAAATAAATCAATACTTTTATTCAGCAAGGATGTGTTCAATTAATAAAAAGTGATAGTAAAGAAGATTTATATTATTAGAAAATATTTTTTTATTTTGAATAAATGCAGTTCTTTTTAACCTTTTATTCATCAAATATATTAGGCAGCAGAACTGTGTCCAACACTCATAATAAATCATCATATTACAATGATTTCTAAAGGATCATGTGATAGACTGGAGTAATGATCCTGAAAATTCAGCTTTGCATCACAGAAATAAATGATAATTTAAAGTATAATAAATTGAAAACCAATTATTTTAAATTGTAATAATATATCACAATATTAAAAAAAAATTCTGTATTTTTGATCAAATAAATGCAGGCTTGATGAGCAGAAGAAACTTCTTTCAAAAACATTAAAAATAGTAATGTGTCCAAACTTTTGACCTGTACTGTATATATATATATATATATATATATATATATATATATATATATATATATATATATATATAAATGTTAGTGACAGATCTTTATCTTCATCTGTACTCCTCAGATTGTCCATCATACACAATTAATGCTGTTGTTTTCTCATCTGTCATCAGACTATAAACATCATTGACAAACCCAACTCATCATTAACGTGAAGTACAGCGGATCTCAGTTACACTTTATTCTAAGGTGTCATTGTTACAGTGTAATTATATATTGAAGTACTGAGTAATATTAATTAACTACATGTACTTACTATAGGGTTAGGGTTTGGTTGAGGGTTAGTTGCATGTAAATATGCATAATTTACTGTTATTACTATGGTAAGTACATTATGTAACAAGGACACTGTAAAAGAAAGTGTTATATTTCTCACTGATTGTTCTGTGCGTTTCTCAGGTTCTCCTGTGACTCTTTGCACTTGTATTCAGGAACTTGCTTCTTGCTGTCAAGAACTTGTCCAGAGTCGTCGTCTGAACTCCAGCACACGTGTTTCTCTCTACGGTAAAAACCAACAGTGATGGATGTATTTTTGGACTCGCTCTATTCCCAGCTCACATCCGTCTAGGAATAGCTGGATATTTCCTCTTTTTCACATCTCCCTTGACTCAACAGTTTTTTTCCCCCCTCACTTTCTCACGTTCTTGTAAATGTGATTTGCACACTCGCCAAGAACAAACGCGTATGTAAATGTCTCCCTGCGACTGATTCATGCATGTATTAGTCCATTAATGAGCGAGTCTCTTCAACACGCCGGTTAAACAATTAAGCACAACATCGAACAACGCCAGCCATTCCCTGAGCTCTGACTTCCAGACATTTACAGCACACGACCGGAGCGTGAAACCTGATATTAGGCTCTCTAAATACGACTCGGAGAAAAGTGTGATAAAAGCCCGACTCCCCTTCAAATGATTACACGGCCTCACTCGATGAAAATGAGCTCAATTATAATTAATCCTGATTTAAATACTGCTGCAGGAATTAATTACACATTAGCATAAGGCTGAGTTCTTTGATAGTCTGTGTGTGTAGCGCACAGAGAAAGACTGCAGATAAGCTAATATTAAATCTCGTATGGACGTGCAGAAGTGGATTCGATCTTTCTGTGTTCTTGTGAAATGAAGATTTTACGTTGAGATAAAGTTGTTTTTTAATGATCCAAACATGCATTGTTTGCACTCCAGACTTTCATCTCAATTTGTTTGTTGTTTAGGTGAGAAGAGCTGTTACTTTACTAATCGATTACTCTTACAAAGTAGAAGTATACTTCATTTTATTAAGTTTACTGAAGTAAAGTTCAAGTATATTTTTAAGTGTACTTTATGTAGTATGCACACTAATATCAATGTTCTAGTAGTATACTTATAAGTGTGCTGTTTCAATACTACTCGGGACTAAATTGGCCCACTTTTTAGTGTATAAAAGTATATTTTTAAGTGTACTTTATGTAGTATGCATACTAATATCAATGTTCTAGTAGTATACTTATAAGTGTGCTGTTTCAATACTACTCGGGACTAAATTGGCCCACTTTTTAGTGTATAAAAGTATATTTTTAAGTGTACTTTATGTAGTATGCACACTAATATCAATGTTCTAGTAGTATACTTATAAGTGTGCTGTTTCAATACTACTCGGAACTAAATTGGCCCACTTTTTAGTGTATAAAAGTACATTTTTAAGTGTACTTTATGTAGTATGCATACTAATATCAATGTTCTAGTAGTATACTTATGAGTGTGCTGTTTCAATACTACTCGGGACTAAATTGGCCCACTTTTTAGTGTATAAAAGTATATTTTTAAGTGTACTTTATGTAGTATGCATACTAATATCAATGTTCTAGTAGTATACTTATAAGTGTGCTGTTTCAGTACTACTCGGAACTAAATTGGCCCAATTTTTAGTGTATAAAAGTATACTTTTAAGTAAAAAGTAGACTAAGAATGCTCTCTTATTTTTAGTTTAAAAGAAGTATACTAATTGCACACTTGAGTAAATGTGTTTTTTGTAAGGACCATAACGTGCTGGACCATAACGGAGTGTAAAAATCCCACAGATGCACATTAGAGGCCTGAGAAAACCCCAACTAAAACTTTTTTTGGCCGGTTTAATCTTCTTCAGTTTATTCATTATTCATTATCTCACTTTGCTTTTACTTAGAATATTCAATTTTATCTGAATTAAGTTCATTTTCATTTAATATTTATTCGCTGCTGCATTAAATGTTAAAGTGATCACATTAAATCGTGTTGCATTAAAAACTCAACGTGTGTATAAGGGCTGAGAATGAAACAGGAAGTGATGTCATGCAGCTCGTCTTGTTTCCTGCTCAGTCCCCGTTTGTCACAGGAAGCTTTTTCGTGTTTTACTGATGGATTCGTGTTTTCCCCACATCACTGATTTAGACGCAGGTGTGCTCTCATTAGACGAGCATCAGCTGATTGTTGTCTCATGTTTTTATGTTTGGACTTTTTCTAAATGGTTTATCAAAAGAGTTAAGCTGTGATTGATTGGTTGATTTGTGACTGTTTTCCAGCTGCATTTACACCGTTTTATCATTGCTTTTGTTATTAGGTTTAGTAACTTTTCATTTTGTGACATCTGGAGTTAATTTTCTACTCAAAATGACACATTTCATACTCAAAAACAATATTGTGTACCAAGTATTGAGGTCTCGGGTGCTATGTTCCTTCTATTAGTGTGAAATCTATACAATATCTATTGTAAAAAGGCATATTGTCACATGTTTTAATGTTTTGACTTTTTTTAAATGGTTTGTGGAAGGAGTAAGTTGTGCATTACAGTGATTTTACCGCAGTAAAGAGTTGTTTTTAACGTCCTCGAGTGGCTTTTATCAAGCGCTGGTGAGAGCCTGAAACTGGCCGCTGTAAATACTGTGTCTTTCTCCTCGAACCCTCAACCATGCCAGGCATTCTGTCCTCGAGCCGGTTTCCCTGGCAATGGAGGGCCGTCTCTGTGGTTATGGTGTCCCAGCGAAGCCTCTGGAGCCAGACACGGCTTGTGTGCTTTGTTCAGTTTATTAGCATGTGAATGCATCGTTGCAGAAGAGTTTCCCAGGAACAACGGGCTCCCTGTTCCAGCGGCCCTCAGAGAGCCCTCATGACGCGCTGGCCGGTGCCTTTAGGGGCCGTTTGTCATGTGCTTTTTTTTATTTTATTTTTTTATTTTAGGCATTACAGGGATTATTCAAAACATATGTGACTCTCGATCACAAAACCAATCACATGTCGCACTGGTATATCTGTGGCAATAGCCAACAATACATTGTATGGGTCAAAATTATCGAATTTTATTTTATGCCAAAAATCATGAGGATATTAAGTAAAGATCATGTTCCATGAAGATATTTAGTAAATTTCCTACCGTAAATATATAACGCATGTATGTGTGTGAGTGAATGCTGCACAATCGCCAACATAAATGAACAACTTTAAAGGAGATTTTCTCAATGTTTCGATTTTTTTGCACCCTCAGATTCCAGATTTTCAATAGTTGTATCTCGACCAATATTGTCCTATCATAACAAACCACACATCAATGGAAAGCTCATTTATTCAGCATTCAGATGATATATAAATCTCAATTTCAACAAATTGACCCATGTGACTGGTTTAGTGGTCCAGGGTCACAAATAAATAGAAAAGAACAAAGGGAGGAAGCACATAACAAGTGAAGCATGAAACCTTCATCTGAATCCAATGTCATGTGCTTTTAAATCTGGCTTGTTTAGTGCTCAGAGGAACATTTTAACTGCTCTTTTATACATCTTGGAAGACTTCCCAAACTTCCTTCAAATTCATTGAATTTTTATTACCTTTTGATTTTGATTATTTTGATTATTTTTTTTTTTGAGACATGATTGAGTTTGTATAACGATGATATAGTTTTGATACTTTTGGAGCACAGTTATTTCTCAAAGTTTGCTCTTTCATATCTCAGGATATTTCCTAGATACACTTCCATGAAGGAGGCTATCAACTTTGTCTAATGTGTCTTCCCCTAGAATGTATTGAATATTAATGTGGATAGTATATCTCAGTAAAATGAGCACAGTTTGAGACATCGTTGAGATGTCTTCTGAAAGTCTAAAGGAAACATAAGATTACTAGGTTGATTTTCCTCAGGAGAAAAATATGAGATGCAGGAGATTTTTTAATTTGCTCTATTTGATCCCATTGCTGTGCAATTTTTACAAAAATGTACACTTTTCTCAACATATGGAATAAATATATGGAGCATTAATGTGGATAGCAGCTCAGATCATTTGGTTCTTATTTTATGAGAAACGTTTGAGTTGATATTGAGATCTCTGACTTTTTAGCAGACTCTAGAGCACAGTTTGAGATAATGTTGATATTGTTGAACACGTGAGATTTATTTCGCTTGAGAAAAATCTGAGATGTTTTTGTGTTTTATCTCATGGCTGTCTGAGAACCAATTGAGAGATATGAAATATTACTATGTAAAGTTTGAAGTTTAGCATTTTTATTGATAAGCGACCACACGGGGTCTATAGGCCTTTGATATGTTTTGTTCACAGTTTGAGTTAGGATTCATCCTGGCATTGTTAAGAACAGAAGCACAGACACTTACAGGATAACACTGACAATCTCTTCACAAAACACGTACATTATACACAATATACACAGCCAGCCTTCACATTCACACTGTTGACCTGCTGATTTCAATCAGTGACACAAATGCTGTGTCAGATACGCGATCGCACGAGGAGACGAGGATCAATGACAGACATCAGTGGTCATGAAGCTGTTGTTCGCTCTGATCCTGCAGGCGCTCGTTCCCACCGAGGACACAGAGCTGATGATGTGTGACTGTCTGGGTATTGATTTACAGACGGGGCCGCAGACAAGACGGATTTCACGGGGACCAATTAAAAGGTGTAATTGATGAGGTGCCACAAGCTGATGTACACTAAAGTGTCAAAAACTCCCATGTGTCACAGAAAGAGAGTGAGTGAGTGTGTGAGTGAGTGTGTGAGAGAGTGATTCTAAATGGGGAAGAAAGGGGAAGAAATGATAGATAGGTGAGAGAGTGAGTGAGACAAATAGACGGAATGATGGACAGATAGATAGGTGGATGATAGATAGATTGATGGATGATAGATAGATTGATGATGGATGGACAGATAGATAGGTGGATGATAGATAGATAGGTGGATGATAGATAGATTGATGGATGATAGATAGATTGATGATGGATGGACAGATAGATAGGTGGATGATAGATAGATTGATGGATGGATGGACGGATAGATAGGTGGATGTTAAATGGATAGAGAGAGAGAGAGAGTGTGTGAGTGAGTGAGTAAGTGAGTGAATGAGAGAGTGAGAGAGTCAGTGAGTGAGAGAGACAGTGAGTAAGTGAGTGAGAGAGTAAGTGAGTGAGTGAGAGAGTAAGTGAGTGAGTGAGAGAGTAAGTGAGTGAGAGAGAGAGTGAGAGAGTGAGTGAGTGCGTGAGAGAGTGAGAGAGAGAGTGAGTGAGAGAGTGCTTGAGAGAGTGATAGATTGAGTGAGTGAGAGAGTGAGAGAGTAAGTGAGTGAGAGAGTAAGTGAGTGAGAGAGTGCGTGAGAGAGTGATAGATTGAGTGAGTGAGTGAGTGAGTGAGTGAGTGAGTGAGTGAGAGAGTGAGAGAGTGAGAGTGAGTGAGTGAATGAATGATATCTTCATATCTGCATCCTAAATTCAGCTGTGTTTGTTGTTCAGGCTTTATACAGGTTTGAGGGGATGGATAGATGAGGGGATGGATAGATGGATGTATGGATAGATGGAAGGACGGATGATGAATGGACGGATAGATAGATTGATAGATAGAAAGATAGATGGATGATAGATAGACAAATAGACGGAATGATAGATAGATAGATTGATGGATGGACGGATAGATAGGTGGATGTTAAATGGATAGAGAGAGAGAGAGAGAGATGCAGTGGTTGTGTTCAAGGTTTTAGTTTAGTGTTTCTGATGCTGAATGAGTTTCTGTCCAGAGCAGAGCAAACACACACACACACACACACACACACACACACACACACACACACACACACACACACACAGCGCTAGTAAATAATGCATTACACTGAAGTTTACTCTGTTGGGGAGGATTGCTACTGGCCGTCTACGAATGCTTCCGGAGACTCCATAATCCTTAACGGCGTATATCCACGTAATCCACGCAAGACTTCAAAACCGCACACAGATTACACGCATTAAAAACCTTCTATCTACAATCTACAATCTATCCTGCGGTGGAGAACCTGCTGCATTATTCATCCTTACACTCACACGTGTTTCAGGAAGTGCTGAGTTTGCTGTCAATCATGAGCTAATCTCATGTAGTCGGCGTTGCATTACAAAGGTTGTAAACTGGACTCGTAATGCTTTCTGATGACAGAAAACAAGCAGAGATTAGCGAGAAACACAGCTGTGACATCACCTGAATCCCAATCAGTCCTACTATATGTGCGTTATGGCTTACGGAACAAAGATACATGGGGATATATTACATAATTAATGTCCATATATGGGAAACTACTGCTTATATGTTTCAATATACTGCAATATATGCATTAATCATATATGGCTATACATTAAAGGTGCTCTAAGCGATCCCGGGAGTCGAAACTTCTTGTTGACATTCGAATTGTTGTCAAACAAAACGGAGGCTAGCTAGACGGAGGCTCCTCCTCATCCCGTCTCCTCCCTCCTCCCCTCCCTTCCGGCATAAAGGAAAGTCAAAGTAGTCACAAACAAAGTTAAGTTTTACTGATACTTCATTCAATGTGTAATGTCGCTAAGTTAGATAAAGGGTTTTATATATTGCAGAACCGAATGCAGAAAAAGAGAAACATTATCTTAAAGGTCCCGTTCTGCGTGATCCCATGTTTCAAACTTTAGTTAGTGTGTAATGTTGCTGTTAGAGCATAAATAATATCTGTAAAATTATAAAGCTCAAAGTTCAATGCCAAGCGAGATATTTTATTTAACAGAAGTCGCCTACATCGAACGGCTCGTTTGGACTACATCCCTCTACTTCCTTCTTTAATGATGTCACTAGAGCAGTTTTTTGACTAACCTCCGCCCACAGGAATGCTCCCTCAACCCTACCGAAATTCGTTTATGTACTTGCGCAATTCTTATAGCTTACTTTGTTTACTCAGCTAATTTTCTGAAGTAAAACTGACGCTTCATCTTCTGTGTGATGTACAATAAACTTTATTAAACTCATCAGTATATGTTTGATCATCATTCGGACCTGATCCGAAACAGCAGACTTGTAACTTAGGCTATTAATAAATAATGGATACATACAAGCAGATGACAAATACGTTATAATAACCGTAATTAAACTACTAAACTATACCTGTTCCATCTCTATACAGCACTCTGACTCTGTAGGCATTATTGTCCGACTCGAAATGAACACCGTTACTGAGAGTTTCTGATATTATCATCATTCCGTGAGATGAAAGAGACTGAGCGTGAGCTCATGAAGCTCCGCCCCCTGTGTCGTCCAGCAACAGCTTATTTGCATTTAAGGGGCACACACTAAAACAGCCCGTTTTTCTGAGCCCCCAAAAATGACAATTTAAACATGCTGTAAAAAATGATCTGTTGGGTATTTTGAGCTGAAACTTCACATACACACTCTGGGGACATCAGAGACTTATTTTACATCTTGTGAAAAGGGGCATAATACGGGACCTTTAAAATCGTTTCGCCACCAGAGGTTATAACTAGCAGTATAGCTCCCATACAAGGACGCAATAATAGCAAGATAACGTTAGCTTCGCGTTTCCCAGTGAGCATAAACAACGGCGGCGTCGTAAACAAATTTAGTCAAAGTTGTCAATAGCCTATAAATGAACATTCAAATTCATAACAAACAGTGGATGAAAATAACCATTCACACAAATTGTCGCCCTACGTTACTGTGAATTTGCTTGATCATTTACAATAGAGATTGATCGCTAGCTGCTAGAAACATAACGTTATATGTTGTATTCACCAAAGCTAACGCTGACTGCATAGTTCTAGCTAATTACATCCTTGTGTTGGTTTGGCGAACATGAACGTCAGTTTAGAAAGAAAGATGGATTTACCTGTTCTGCAAAAACAGAGCAACTGAATGTCTGATTGGAAGCCCTTCTGCCGGCGGAGTTCTCGCCACATTCAAAAGGTTTTTCCGATGTAAATTTGGTACTTTGTGCGTTCCTTATCCTTGTCTCTCTTCTTTGCAATTTGTTCATCGGAACGTCGTCTCTTTGGTCGTGTTTCGGCTATAATTCAAACTTCCCTCTTCATGCTTCTCTCTCCTCCACACCCCCTTCATGTCCACGCGCACTAACCCCCAAACCACACCCCTCAAATACCTCTTGTCGGTGATTGGCTGGAGCACTGTTTGTTGTGTTTCGTGGTGCAGGTTGGCCCAGTTTGTTTTTGTTGCCGTTTGTGGAGCCTGTGGTGTCTAGAGAGACCGCGTTTTTTTACAGTGTGTTCAGGGGACAGGCAGCTAGCGGATAGTGAGGAGATGTTTGCTGTATCTGACAAAAATGTTTTGGCCTAAAAAACGCGTGGCATCGCTTAGAGCACCTTTAACACATATGATATATTTATAAATTAAGAAAAAAATAGCATTATTTAGATTACATTATATATTTTTCTATATATGTGTTTTTATGCTGCATGAGTAAAGATATCTGCAATATATTACACATGCAGTGCCATATCTGATCGCATATACATCTATATAAGTGTATTACTGAATATAAAATTACAGACATTATGATATAATAGTTAATATATCGTCACATATTTTTTAAAGCGGCAAATCCTTATATATTATTCAATATATTGTAATATATTAACACAATATATTATTCTGTACATGTTCAAATATACTGTTATATAATTTAATATATTGATCATTCATATATAGGGAAATATATTTTCTCTAACACACACACACACACACACACACACACACACACACACACTCTCTCCTCCACTGCCTGTTTCAGTTTCAGTGCATCCGTCATTGAAATTAATGTGCGTATTGTTAACGTATGTCTAAATTAAGCTTGCATGAGGCTTTCTGAAGGTACTGTACGTTGAATGATTAATGATCTTTCTGGTGTATAATGTAGGTTAAGTCTCAGGAGATTAAGAAAATAAATATTCATAGGGGAATACTTGATTAAAGCTGCACTCAGTAATTTGTTCATTATTAAAGTTTCACACATTAAGAAGTTAATAGTGCATTTAATAGTGCATTTGTAGCATTGCGTCCGGATGCTGCAGAAGAAAGCGCTGCATTAGAGTCTCCTCGCTGCTGATTGGTGAAATGTGTGTTAAGCGTCTGTTTGTGGGACATTTCATGTCCATCTATCACTTCATGACATTCAGCACAGAGAAATCAATAGTGCACCGGGCAGGTTGAGTCTCGCTCTCGCACACCGGCTGGTGAAAGACGTTTATGGTGACTGAGGGTCTAGTGTTTGCTCAGAAACAGCCACTGATGGATGTGACTCTCAGAAACCGTCAGACTGAAGCCCATCGGCCCAAAACTACTCAGACAGTGGACCTTAAATTTTTTTTTTATTTTGTATATTTTATTTATTTTGTTTTATTTGTCTTTTTGTTTAATTTAATTTATTTGTCTCGTATAATTTTATTTTTATTTATTATGTTTTATTTGCCTTGTTTATTAATATATATATATATTTTTTAATTTGTCTTGTATTTATTTATTTGTCTTGGATGCATTTTTTTTATTATTATGTTTTATTTCTCAAGTATTATTTAATTCGATTTAATTTGTCTTGGAAATTTTTATTTAATTTTCTATTTAATTGTAATTATTTATTCATCTTGCATTTTATTTTATTTATTTTATTTATTTTCTGTCTTGTATAATTTTATTATATTTTATTTTCAGACAGCAGAAATAGAAATGTCCCTTCTGTCAACTAAAGGTGCATCTTTATTCATTTGGAGCTTCACTGAAGAAACTATGAAACTGTGAAGCCAGAGGATAAATAAATGCACACATAATTCCCATGATGCTCTGAAATGATTGTCAGACAGATCTTCCCCCATGGTCCACCTGTAAAAGAGAATAAACTGAGACTTGATTTGAGGCAGTGAACCATGAAGACCATCACAGCTGCTTAGAGAACAGGTATTGATCCGTTTCACATCGCCTGGTTTCATGGGAAACTGTTGACAGTGTGAGACAAGCAGAAGGACAAATGTTGCTAACACTTTACGGTTACACTTTATTTGACAGTGTCCTTGTTAAATATCTTACATGTACTTACCATAGTAATAACAGTAAATTATGCATAATTACATGCAACTAACCCTCAACCAAACCCTAATCCTACCCTAAATCTACTGTAAGTACATGTAGTTATTTAATATTACTCAGTACTTAAATATATAATTACACTGTAACAATGACACCTTAAAATAAAGTGCAACCCATTTTACAATAAGGTTCAGTAGTTAACATTGGTTATCTACCTTAGTTAACATGAACTAACAATGAACAGCTTTATTTTTATTAACTAACATGAACAAAGATTAATAAACACTGTAACATATGTATTTCTCATGGTTAGTTCATGTTAACTAATGAACCTTATTGTAAAGTGTTACCGAAATGTTTGAGTTTGAGACATTCTCGAGTTAAAGTTAACGAGTCTTTTTGTTCTCAGTTGATTCTCATCTCTGTCTAGGAGAAACAACTGTGATATTGAAGAGGACTTATTTTGAGATCAAAGACACATGATGTCACAATGAAGTCATCACCTACTGATTTGTGTTCCATCAGTCTATGGCATGTTCAGAGGCGCTAGTGTGCCGCCGTATCCATGGAAACAGACATTCGCGCGCCGTTAGCAACCATTGTTCGCCGCGGTAATGGGCTGAAATTCTCGCTGAAGTGAATCAGCGGCTGAAATTAACTTTAGCAACAGAGCAGACGGTCAAACACACTGTAGTTACAGCAGTGACGTGAGACAAACCTTCACGATTAGCAGCATTTAAATAAATAAAAACACTAATAAATTGGAGGTGGTTCAGACGATTGGAAATGACAGTCTGCAATCAGGCACAAAAAAATAGACAGAGTGACAGAACGAGAGAAATGGCTCATGGGTTTTTCCCACCTTGTGTGCTGCCAAGAAGCGAGTGTTTTCACCAGCCTGAGCTCTTGAGGACATTCAGCTCTATGTGTCTATATATTCAGCTCTGTAAGTCTATATATTCAGCTCTATATGTCTATATATTCAGCTCTATATGTCTATATATTCAGCTCTATATGTCTATATATTCAGCTCTATATGTCTATATATTCAGCTCTGTATGTCTATATATTCAGCTCTATATGTCTATATATTCAGCTCTATATGTCTATATATTCAGCTCTATATGTCTATATATTCAGCTCTGTATGTCTATATATTCAGCTCTATATGTCTATATATTCAGCTCTATATGTCTATATATTCAGCTCTATGTCTATATATATTCAGCTCTATATGTCTATACATTCAGCTCTGTATGTCTATATATTCAGCTCTATATGTCTATATATTCAGCTCTAGGTCTATATATATTCAGCTCTAGGTCTATATATACTCAGCTCTATATGTCTATATATTCAGCTCTATGTTAGTCTATATATTCAGCTCTATATGTCTATATATTCAGCTCTATATAGTCTATATATTCAGCTCTATGTGTCTATATATTCAGCTCTTTGTCTATATATTCAGCTCTATATAGTCTATATATTCAGCTCTTTGTCTATATATTCAGCTCTATATAGTCTATATATTCAGCTCTATATGTCTATATATTCAGCTCTATATAGTCTATATATTCAGCTCTTTATGTCTATATATTCAGCTCTATATAGTCTATATATTCAGCTCTTTGTCTATATATTCAGCTCTTTATGTCTATATATTCAGCTCTTTGTCTATATATTCAGCTCTTTATGTCTATATATTCAGCTCTTTGTCTATATATTCAGCTCTTTATGTCTATATATTCAGCTCTATATAGTCTATATAGGTGCAATAGCATTGAATTGGAGCACCCTTCATAGGCATAGGCCCTTCATTAAAACATTATGTATAAAAAAAAAAAAAAAGAAAATGATTTTTATATGAAAAAAGTGATTGTTAAATTACATTTATTTATAATTATTGAGTAAAATGATTTAATTCGAGTTATTAAAACAAATTTTTTTAAAATAAAATTACAAAAACATTATTAGAGGTAATAAATGGATTATTAATTGCATTTAATTTAGAATTATTACGTAAAATTATTAAAACATTATTATATGTAAAATAAACGTATTCATTTTGATTTAAAATTATAAAACGGGTAGGGATCTCACTTCATGGAACAGAGCTCTCTCGTTTCTCTCAGGTTGATGTCTGATGAAAGGTTGTATTGCAGGTATAATGAGCATCAGATGGAGGCCTTCTGGAAGTGTTTTCAGCATTTTAAAGCTAATGCAGCTAATGCATGCTCTCTTTTAATTCTGCCATTCACTTCCTTTATCCGAGGAATTCATCTTTTGTTTCATCGAGACATGGCTTATTGTTCTGTCACTTTTCTCTCTCTGGAGGGGAAATCACATATTTGTACTGATTTTGTACAGAGAAAGATGGAGTTGTGTTGTTTGCTGTTGCTAAGCAGCATCGGAACTTTCATAGAACACTGATGTGCATCGTTCCAAATGTGGAGTGCATGAAGTGGCCAACATTCCAGCCTTCGGGTATTTAACCTTTTCACACGCAAGTTTTTCAAGGCGACCATTAAGAAGATTTTTTTTGTATTGTTTCCATGGTGATGCGTCAATGTTTGTCACGTGACACACCGCAGCCACAACAGCGCTGAATGACTGATGATCTGCTTTTATTTACATTTTCCTTTTTTATTCAAAATATTCACAAATGTTTTTAGCTTTAGCATGACATATCTGATATTCCGATAATATAATGTCAAATTCAATATAATAATATATAATATTAAAATTCAAATATGTGCAAGTGGATGTGTTTTGTTGTTTAAACACCTTTATAACGCTTGCGTACTTTGTGCCGCTGTTCAGACAGAGAATCGGATCTGTTGGATGTACAACACATGAATTCATCCACGTCTCCTGAAATACAGAGAGAAGAATTGAGTAAACTTTAAAGTTATTTACACAATGGGCCCTATCTTGTACCCAGCGCAATTGACTTTGTACACCGACGCATGTTTCATTCCTATTTTGCACCCGCGCACAGCGGACTTTTCCCTCCACAAACGCACGTGGGTAAATTAGGAAATGAACTTGCGCTCCGGGGGCGGTTCAGCGAAAAGAGGAGGCGTGTTCCGGCGCAAACGTTCCCTGGTGCTATTTTGCAGGTTTAGAAAACAGTTCCGCCACAGACCAGGTTTTTCCTAGTCTAAAGTCAGTGGCGCGTTGCGCATGTTATTCAGATGCTATTTTAAGGGCGCATGCTTGGCCATAATCAATGTAGCGTGTGCACAACGCACATAAACTTTGCTTCTCTCATCTACACACAGACACAGCAGTTCACATTTATGCAAACCATACATAATTACCAGGAAAAATATTCCACATGAGGGAAATCATTGTGGTGTCCATGAAGATGTGAAAAAATAGGCATAAATCTAGCTTACACATTTACCCAAATTATTATACGCCTGTTTAACCGAAGCTAATTTGGGTGTTTCTCCATCCCCATACAATGTCTCTTCTCTGTGTTTTACGACCCTGACGAGAACGTCGGTCTCCTCGGCTGTGAACCGCTCCTGGCGTTATAATAGCCGTTATAATAGCAATCCGCCATGGAACAAGTGCGCCTGCTCTTAAAGGGAATGTGAGATGATTGGTTTATTTCACGTTACGCCCAAACCACACCTATGAGTAATGAAGCTACTTCAGACTAGGGATGTCCCGATCAGGTTTTTTTGCCCTCGAGTCCGAGTCCGAGTCATTTGATTTTGAGTATCTACCGATACCGAGTCACGATCCGATACTTCTATAATACATAAAAAAAGAATAAAGAAGAGCGAAAAAACAGATCCAGGATGTTCCTTATTTTTTATTTAATTCACCTTATTTTAACATTCAACAACTCTGTTAACAAACAGAGCACTTCTGTGAGGTAGCTTGAACAATCAAGTAATAAATAACATAAATTCTTCACTTTTGGACTTTAGTGCAACAGTAAATATAAAAAAAAGTCTAATATATAAACAAATAGCACCTCAACTTAAAATACCCGGCAGGCATGTAAACAAATAAAATATAAAAGTGCCACAGTGTTTGCAAAGCCAGTAATGTGCTTTTAGGAACTGCACTCCTAACTCTTACGCCGGTTTCACACTGCACGCGTTAGCAGAGCGTGCAGCGCGTATTTTTTTCGCCGCCCATGTTAACAGATTAGAGCATTCACACCGCACGCAGAGGTGGCGCGGCCGTGCGTAGCAGAGCAGAAGCAGCAGTGCTGCGATCGTTTCGGCGCCGAGTCTATTTTTGCTGCGCCGCTTATGCTGAATTAAAGTGACAATGCATTGATCATGGCCAAAATACACCGCAGTTTTATCCAAAAAGTGCATTGATGATATCTATTGTGTTTTTAACAGTCAATCAAATGACCAACAGCAATTTAAAAAGAAAACAAATGTCCAAAAACAAACTTGTTGCCAGAACAATAAAAACAAAGATGAACCAAAAGTTATATAAATGAAATTATTAATAAAATAAGCTTCTTGACAAGTCTTTTCTCTTAAATATATTTGAAAACGAAATAAAGCAATGCCAACTTATCCATTATAGAGTAGGCTACTCTGTCTGTACACAACCCGCGGTTCAGCCACGCGTGACAAACGCTGCCAGTGTGAAAGCAAAACGCGCGTGTCCTGCTCCTGCTCACCATATGCACTGCTCCTGCGCTGCTTACGCTCTGCTCGCGTGCAGTGTGAAACCGGCGTAACTCTGTGCCACCGCATAACTATAGATATGTTAAAAAATAATGAGAATATATATACATATATATCCGAGTCCTGATCGGGAGGTAACGTCCGATTCCGATCGAGTCTGAAAACACGTGATCGGGCCCGATTTCCGATCACGTGATCGGATCGGGACATGCCTACTTCAGACCAACCCATTTTAGATTTGCGTCGGGCGCAAGAGTCATTTATCCCGCCAGTATAATAGCAACAGTGCCCAAGACCCGCCCTTGATACGTTTCGCGCTTGATACTTGCGTTTCAGATCGTTCAAATAGGGCCCAATGTGTATCTGATAAGAATAAAACGTGTCGTTGAATTATAATGGAAAGGAATATTATTATTACCATAAACATCAGTGTGTATTTTACAAACTCTTAATGTATTGTTTTTTAGTAACTAATGTAAACTTAACTTAGTAATTAAATGTCTGAAACCTAAAATAAACCTTATGTGGTTGAAAACCACTTAAGGTGTTTTGTCTCTGGCAAAATAAAGTCACCATCTCATTCTCATTACTCATACCAGCCTATAAAATGTTGTTCTTTCGCCCCTTTCAGTGGTGATTATTATGAACCGATGTGGTTTAGGCCTTTACCGGCGCGTTTGATGTGAGACGGGATCCTGCCTTCTGAATTACACATGAGGAACAAGCAGAGAGGAGATGATGGCTTGAGGTTGCTGTTAGACATGCTTTACCCTGTCACTGCGTGAGCAAAATAGAGAAGCATACATTAAAAAAAACATCCATAACTCCGGCCGCGGGGTGTTTTACTGCAGTTTAATGTGCATTCGGAGGCCTTTCACGGCAGTAATGCAGCGCATGATTATTAAGAAACCTGCGAGACTGAACGAAGGCTGTAGCTTTAATTTCCATCTCTCTGTTTCTTTATTTTTTTGTTTCTCAGTCAATTCACCTTAATTTATATAGCGCTTTTTACAATACACACTGTTTCAAAGCAGCTTTACAGTGATAACAGGAAAATAATGCAACAAAGTTTGTTTCCAGAAGAAAATAGCAAATACCGATAATTATCACGATAAATGTCAAATCGTTATTTCTTTCAAGTTTAAAGGCAGTTTTTTGCTCCTAAGAGAAAGTTGTAGAAACCAGAGTGTTAACTGTGGTTATAGACTACTCTTTATTGTCAGAACATATCATGACAAACACTTGCCAAACAGGAGAACATTTCACACATCTGAGGTGGAACAGTCAAACATTTGTCAAAATAAATATCTTAATAGAAAAATGTATTTCTTAGTTTCTGCATGTGCTAATTTTTACTTGGTCAAATGTAATATTCTGACTGTTTGAGTTTTATTAAAATGAACAATTGGTCATCCAGTATCATGCATTTAGATCATGATAACCACAGATAAAGCCAGGCATAGCCTACAGCACCTCACTATCATGGCAAAATCTAACTTTATGGTTTCTATGGTATTTGTATGAAAAACAGTAGCCTAAATACATTATTAAATACTGTAATCATATTCCATTAGTCCTTTAATACATCGTCTACATTAATAATATAATACAATTCAATATGTATATCCCACATTTCATGGTGCAGGCCTATATTACTAGGCTAACATTACAGTAAATCCATGATAAATTATGGGAATTTGTAGACGTAAAAGCAGTGTTTCTCCTGTTCATCAGCGCTGTTTCATCTGCCTTTAAACTGGTTTAAATCACTGAGACATTTGTGTTCTTCGCTAGCCTGGTTAAAACCAGACCATTCTCAGTAGTAACTGAGTTATGGTCTGGCAAAGCTTCATTAATAACTCATTTCCAAAGGGGCGTCACCAACGGACATCGCTCAAATGCCTCTGGGCGCAATTGGATAGACCTAAAACCAATCAGAGCAATCGTCATCGTGTAAAGCCCGCCTCAACGTTTCTGATTGGTGCCTCGATTTGGACGGATTAGAAATCGGCTTGAATGGGCTCTTTGCCAGACTACTTGCAGAGCAAATCTAAATTTGCCGGAAGTTTGTCTGGGTTTTCCCAGGCTAGTTCTTTGCTGAACTCAAGCGCTTCTCACTGGACCAATCAGAGTAAAGTAAACGCATCGGCTCTAGTGAGCTCGCGCTGTGCGGATTAATGATCCGTGTTGCGCGCGGTTCAAATGAGTTTCGTTCCGCTTTTGGCGAATAAACATTATCGAACATTTATCGAACTCTTGATATCGTTTTATCGAGAAAAATTATATCGCGATAATTATTATCGTTTTATCGCCCAGCCCTATGTCAGATCAATAATATTGCTGAATATTAAATGAAATGTCCCCAACTAAGCAAGCCAAGGCATCTAGGTATCTCCAGGTACATTAATATCAACATAAAATCAATATTAATCCTTTTTATCTATTTTAATGCACACAAAACCGTTGCGTAAAATGCAAAAAGAAACCAAACTAAGCTAAAAAAAAAGTGGTTATGCAACTGGATGACGTTCTTATATTGATGCTAGCCGGCAATTACACAGAAACGCACATGTGCTGGAGAATATAATGGCGCTACATTAAACAGTTTTTGTTTAATCTGTGTTAAAAGAACAACACACTGCTGTTAAACAGCCCGTTTGCACTGGTTTCGGAGGGACTGCAGCTTGTATAGTCTGATGGAACTGCTACAGATATTTTAATTATGTTTCCGAGCTTCAATACTCCAGAGTCCTGCAAAGATATCAGTAGCTACACAACTCTATCACCAATGGAAAGTGCTAGGCTGCAGAATATTCTTTTGAGTTATTTTAGACCGTTTTTTTTTTTTTGGCATGCTTATTAACTTGACAACACCATGTGTACCAAACCACACGCGATCAATAACGGCCAATTGTGTTGCTCACAGCGCTGGTTATTCTATGGACAGCTGACAGAAAACACTCAATAGCACAATCAAGAGGCTTAGACACGTGGAAAGAGATCACTGGCGGATAATTACATTATGAACCGGGGGTGGTTGGGAAAGTTTTAATTAGTTGTGCAATGAAGTGCATGGAAAAATCAATCAATATTTTGGCTTGTGTTGAAGAGAGAGGCCGGTTCAGGCGACAGACTGCGTTGATTTATGGTGCTATTAAGATTTATTGTCTTGCTCAGTTGATTCTCTAAGACAGTAATGGAGAGTTTGCTGAAGTCTCCTGGTTTTCAGATTTGTAGTGTCGTTTGTCACGATACTAGAATTTCTAACTTCGATACGATACCTTGAAAAATATCGATATTCGATAGAATTTTTGAAAACCATAGATATTTTTTGTATTATCTCAAATCTCAGTGTTTGATCCCAATTCATCAAAATATGATCTCAAACATTCCTCTTAAAATTTTTCCAAAAGCACATAATGAGTTGCTCCACGTTCATTTTATAGCTCTTATACTCATAATACGACAACTACTGACTCACTTCTTAATTTTCAAAATGTCTTAATTTTCAAAATGTCTTAATTTTCTAAATTTCTTAATTTTCTTAAATTTCTAAATGTCTTAATTTTCTAAATTTCTTAATTTTCTTACATTTTCTTTATTTTCTAAATGTCTTAATTTTCTAAATTTCTTAATTTTCCAAATTTCTTAATTTTCTTACATTTTCTTTATTTTCTAAATGTCTTAATTTTCTAAATGTCTTAATTTTCTCTAATTTTCTTAATTTTCTCTTTCTTAAAGGAATTTGAGGAGAAATATAATTCATGGCTGAGAACTTCATTAAGCTTTAAAAGAGCAACTAACGTCTAACATGTGTTTTCTGGTTAAAGTGTGTGTTTAAAGACCGCCTCCGCTGATGAGTTGTGGGCAGGTTTGTTTATACAGTACATGTAGTTATCAGGCTTAATTACTGTCATTTACTGCTTGTTAGTGTGAACGCTTATTTTAGAAGTATGCACACACACACACACACACACACACACACACACACACACACACACACACACACACACACACACACACACACACACACACACACACACATTCTTGTACATCTATCTTTATGAGGACATTCATTGACACAATGCAATCTCTATCCGCTTACCCTAACCTTACACATCACAACTAAGTGCCTAACCCGACCCCTGACCCTAAACCGACCCTTAACCTCATTATAACCTTATCCCTAAAACCAAGTGTTGACCCTCAAACAGGCCTTTAAAGGCTCTCAGAGAGTGAAGACCGGCCAAAATGTCCTCACTTTACTCTCTTTGTCCTCACTCCAATGGTCTAAAACTCAAACTGGTCCACAAGTACACAGACACACACACACAGACACACACACACACACACACACACACACACACACACACACACACACACACACACACACACACACACACACACAGCCTTCAGTGTTTAAACACGGAACAATTGCATGCAGGATAAAGAGCACAAGTTTGTCGTTCTGGTATTTAGATTTGTTTTCAGTCTCTGTCCCGTATCCTGCATCTCTTCCGAACACGTGTAATCTCACATGTCGTGTGTGTTTGTCCGTGTTTCCGGCTGTTTGCCGTCTGATGCTGAACTGACCGAGTCTCATTTCAGAGAGAAACACAAAGAGAGAGAGAGTATTAACAGAGGCTCAGGGTGTCTCTCGCTCTCTCTCTCTCTCTCTCTTGTATGGGTATTTCTAACAGATGGAGTTTCTCTGGACGGCTCTCCCTCAGAGAATCATGGGAGTATTTTAGTCCAGAGTAATCCTGACCATCTGCTGTCTTCCTCTCTGCCTCCAACTGCCCCTCCAAGCATCCCACTATTGCCCTCCATCCCTCCATCCATCCTGTGCCAGTTTCACAGCCCATCCATCCACAGCCCCAAACCTTTCCTTTACCTGGTCTATTCTTTAAAACAGTTTCATATATGTGACCCTGCATCACAGAACCAGTCACGAGTCGCACGGGTATATCTGTGGCAATAGCCAACAATACATTGTACGGGTCAAAATTATCGATTTTCCTTTTATGCCAAAAATCATGAGGATATTAAGTAAAGATCATGTTCCATGAAGATATTTAGTACATTTCCTACCGTAAATATATAACGCATGTATGTGTGTGAGTGAATGCTGCACAATCGCCAACATAAATGAACAACTTTAAAGGAGATTTTCTCAATGTTTCGATTTTTTTGCACCCTCAGATTCCAGATTTACAATAGTTGTATCTCGACCAATATTGTCCTACCATAACAAATATGCAAATTTGAATATGCAAATGAGCCCCGCCTCCACTCACTCGCTCAGCTCAGAGATCCACTGGTTGACGATCACACGTTGATCTGAAAATGGTTAAATATAAGGAGAAATGTATAATATTTCCATGTTTAATGGGTCATTTAATTTTTTTCGAGTGATAAAGTATCTCTTTAAACTGTTTAATTCATAACATTTTATTAAAATAAAAACTAATTAAGCCAAAATTAATTCAAACTAAATCCTTAAAATTATCCGATAATAAAAACCCCTAAATATGAAGCGCCTGACAGAATCCTTTAAGGTTCTTGCTGTCTTTAACGACATGCGTGATGTCATCGAGATGGCGGGACACAGTGCCTTCATTCATATATTTATTTGCGACCCGTCAAAATAAAAGCTCAAAGTTATACGGTTTGAAAATTAAGAAATAAGGACGTAAATATTAATATTGCAATTATACACTTAAATAAATCAAATTTATTACCTGTTTTTTTTTACAGTACATTATTATTATCACAATATATATTTTATTTTGTTTAATATATTTAATAATAATAATTATTATTATATATTATTTTATAGTCTGAATTACTGAATTTTAACCTTTTTTTTATACAAAATTAAATAAAAATGAATGAATGAATGAAGCAGGAAAGATTTCTGTAATAGTAGTAATAAACTGAATGTTTTAAAAACACAATAACCAGGTTTATATATATTTATCATCAATCAGTCAAATGAATTTCAATCTCATACAACTAATTAATGAATATTGTTTATTCGTATCTTTGTTTGAATATCTGGCCGTATCTTTGCCATGTTCTTACTTTATTACAGAATAAATGTAATTATTTCAGATTTATGCTGATTATGAGCAATTTGAATAAATGCATTTAAAACAAATATGATTATTTACATAAAACCAAATAGATGCAAGTATTTAATAATAAACTATGCCATGATTTGAGTGCAAAAATCGTACCCGTTTCATTGATGCGTGACGGACAAATATGCATCACATTAAGTTTATTAGTTTGTTTATGTAAAACCGTGTAATCCAAATGCATGGGGATTTTATATGCAATTCAAAATTTCAAATACATAAATATGTTTCCCAGTGTTCCCAGGGAATACATAAAGTAATAAAATGTGAAGCTTGAATGCGATATAAATGTAAATGTTCCTCCTCTAACGCTGCTCTCTGCCTTCCCAGCATGCATCTGTCCCTCCAGCAGAGGCAGGGCTAATCTGAGCGTTCTGATTGGCCGGAGAATTATGGCATGGGCAGTTTTGCTGAGTGTGTAGAATTAGAGTGAGACTGTGAAATATGAACACACACACACACACACACTGTCAGTGTTTTTGATCATTAGATGTGTCTATAATAATCTTCCTCGTCCGGCATATGTCATCATTGTTATAGGATTACAATAATTCTTCAATTCCTACTCGAAATGGTGGATAATGAACTAATAAGCGATAATCCGCTTATGATAATGAGCTGTTTGAGAGTGACATCAGATATTCCTCACGCTGCAGAATGGATCAATCTGGCTAATATATTTCCTCAGATGTGTTGCTGAATCGCGCGCTCATGAATTCTGCCAACTGTGCAGGAAGTGTGTTTTAGCGCGTCTCCGTTCAGACCCGATCACGCTGACTGATTGGAGGACCTAATGAAATTTTCATGATGACATGTATTTTATTTTGCACTGTACTGGCACTGTGCTGGCTCCAGTGCTTCACATTTACATTTATAATCACAATCAAAATCTTGAATCATTACCAAACTCTCTCTCTCTCTCTATTTATTTAGAGATTTCTATTTATTTAGTTTTTATGCAGTTTTTTTTTGTAATTTATGCACATGGTGTTTCCATCACCATCCTTTTTTTTTATGCGATATCCCAAAATGTGCATAAAAAGAGGATGATGGAAACATAGATATTGTCATATCTCAACAGAAACACACTGGCAACCCAAATAAAACATAATTCATTTATTATAATTTTTTGTAATTCTTTGAGTTTCCTAAAAAATGTTTTAATTAACAGTATTATTGTTTTCATTATTATTGTGCATATATATATACAGTCTCTCTCTCTCTCTCTCTCTCTCTCTCTCTCTCTCTCTCTCTCTCTCTCTCTGTCACACACACACACACACACACACACACACACACACACACACATAACTGTGATCCTCTGCTATGAAATATCTGTTAACTTTTAAAGGCTTGAATTGATTTACTTTATTGAGCTTTTTATGATGCGCATCAAGGGATTTGTTTGGTAAATGTGTTTCCCTTGTAGTTTCTGTAAGTTTTCTTATGGGATAATCTTTTTTTTATCCGTCTCAGTTGAGTGTGTGAGTTTTTATGCACATTTTTTTAATTTATGCACATTTTGGTGTTTCCATCCAGCGTTTTTTTTAATGTGATATTCTCAAAATGTGCATAAAAAGAGGTGGATGGGAACATAGATATTGTCATATCTCAACAGAAACACACTGGAAACCTGTATAAAACATCATTAATTTATTAGAATTTTTTGTAATTCTTTGAGTTTTCTATTTTTATTTTTTTATTTTTTATTAACAGTATTATTGTTTTCATTATTATTGTGCATATATATATATATATATATATATATATATACAGTCTCTCTCTCTCTCTCTCTCTCTCTCTCTCTCTCTCTCTCTCTTTATATATATATATATATATATATATATATATATATATAATTATTACTATAGTACCATGTGTAATGCAGGTGTGTTGTAGTTTCAAGTTTTGTATTATAGCATATAAAAACATAAAACAAAAATGTATTTATGTCCAATTTTATTTGTTTTGGAGCCATGAGTTTAGTTAGATTTTTCTAAAAATGTTTTAATTTAGTTTTCGTTCGATTTTTCACTAACAATAAACCGTTTTATACTTCTTGTTTATGATTTAATTCATATTTATAAATCATTTCACCTTTATTGGACCTCATTGACCCTGTATTTATATATATATATATATATATTTATCACACAGTGCATGTTGAATATGTGAGGATATGATAGTATATTAGTGCTTGTCTCGAGGGAATCGCCACGCAGAAAAACCCAACAATAAGATCCTGACACGCGTAACAATACAGACAAATAATAGAGTATCTCATGAAAACAGTGACATTGAAAATGAACGGAGGACTAAAACAATAAAGATGTTGGCCATCGAGGGACCAGGCATCGGGCCGCACGGATAATTGAGGTACAATACGACAATTGTCACACACTTTACGAGAGCATCCCGTCGCAGATCACAGCGTGAACACACTTCATCACAATGATTCAGCACACAAAAGCGTCGAGCTCCACCGAGACTGTCACGCTGAACACTGAGAAACACAGAGAGAGAGAGAGATCCCTGCAGAACCTTAGAGAACAGGACAATTACACACTCGGCTGCCTGAGTAAACACACACTCATCTGTGGAAATGAAGACCATAGGCTTCTGGTGTTTTAAATGAAGCGACTGTAGATATGATGATGATGACTATAGACTTGGCATTAGTGTGCGATTCAGATCATCGATCTAGTGGTGATATGTGAATTAAAGGATTCGAGCATTTGTGGTTAAAAAGTAAATAAATGTGTATTTTTTATATAAAATGTCGGCTGGTTTGTCTAGATGAGACTCTTCTTCCTCGGCTGGATCGTGTCGAGACTTTGAAGCTGCACTGACACTCACATCTGGACCTTCGACCCGTTGGACCCCATTGAAGTCACTATATGGAGGAACATCCTGGAGTGTTTTCCTCAAAAACCTTCATTTCTGTTCGTCTGAAGAAAGACAGACATGAACATCTTGGATGACGAGGGGAGAGTAAACTATCAGGAAAGTTTAATTCTGACGTGAACGAATCCTTTAAACTTAAAGTCGTCATGAAATATAAAATGGCCCATATTTACTTTGTTAGCGCACGTTACTAGAACAATCAATCCGTGCAAAACACGTCTAAACACCGCGTTAGTTAAAAAATATTTTTTAACTTAATTTTTTGTATTTTTTGTTCAAACAAAACCATATAAACCAACATCTATTCACTCACACATACTTTCCACAACATCTAACAATAACACACACACATATACACAAATGTAAGAAATAATAACCATAATAATAAAAAATGTAGATCCTCCTTGTTCAAAGTAATTCAGTGTCTTCACCATCATTTGTTGGTGCGTTTACTTTAATTGTAGGAGAAACTGGTTCATTTTGAGCTTTTTTCCCACTATTGTCGTATTCCGGGTTTAAATGTACATCGAGGATACAACAAACTGCCAGACAGTCACCCAGGGTTGACTTTTCCCCTCTCCCGCTCTGAAATATTTAGCTTCCCGCATACACGACATGTGCTGATTAATATGTGAGTGTGTGTGTGTGTGAGAGATGTCAGTGCCCTTGTTAGCTCAGACAGATGCTCCACAGGCGTGTGTTAAAGCACAGATCTGTTCTCTGTGGAGCCACAGCTCTGCTCCGACACGCAGACGGTCCAGAGAGACCCAGTGTGTGTGTGTGTGTGTGTCCAGAGGAGAGACGCTCGCGTTACTGAGACCGAGTGTGTGTGTGTGTGTGTGTGTCCAGAGGAGAGACGCTCGCGTTACTGAGACCGAGTGTGTGTGTGTGTGTGTCCAGAGGAGAGACGCTCGCGTTACTGAGACCGAGTGTGTGTGTGTGTGTGTGTGTGTCCAGAGGAGAGACACTCGCGTTACTGAGACCAAGTGTGTGTGTGTGTGTGTGTCCAGAGGAGAGACACTCACGTTACTGTACTGAACATCTCACGCAGACCCAGTGTGTGTGTGTGTGTGTGTGTGTGTGTGTGTCCAGACGAGAGACGCTCACGTTAATGTACTGAACATCTCAGAGAGACCGTGTGTGTGTGTGTGTTTGTTTGTGTGTGTGTGTGTGTGTGTGTGTGTGTGTGTACAGAGGAGAGACGCTCACGATACTGTACAGTAGGGCTGGGAAGACTCCTCACGATACAGGCCACAAAAATACGTTTTCAATCGCATCTTTTTCTCTCCGTTCTGTCCTTCTGTTCTTCTGTCCTTCTGTTCTTCTGTCCTTCTGTTCTTCTGTCCTTCTGTTCTTCACACTGAGACGGCGTGTTTATTAATGAAAACTAATCTTTTTGAAAACGCTCTCCAAAGTGGATACATTTGAAAACGGCACTTTCGCGTTATAGTGTGGACTGTCAAAACGATGCCGTAAGTTTAGTCATGTGACGCGTATTGTACCAATAGATATTCATGTTTATAGCGGTATTGTGCCTGTTATGTGCTGTTCACTTTCACACTGTTGCTCAAATATGTTGCTTCACACACTCTTCATATCACAGTCCTGCAAACATGACAGAGTTTACACACATTTGCTGTCCTGCGACAAAACATGAGAGAAGCTTCGTTTTAGACCAATCATATAATAGTGAGTGAGTGTGTCCTGGACACATCAGTGAATGCTGAGATATATTCTGCTAAATAAAATGATCCTGTCAGAAGAATTGCACGATAAATGTATTATTTATTTTTCCGTCTGTATCGTCTCCGTGAGCTTTTGTGAGGGTTTACACACGTGCAGTAAAGGTGAACTTAGTGTTTTCAGGCGTTTTCCAAAAGTTTCTCATCCACACTGAAAAGAGAAGAGATGCTGCAAGAGGAAGTTATTCTGATTCTAGATTACCAGGAACATAAATAAAAAATAAATGATGATGTGCACCGATGAACTGAAGACAAAACAAGAATTGTCCATTTTGATTTAATAGCGACTTTAAAAAGTTTACAGGATCCATCCTGAACCGTTGAAAAGAGAATCGCGATGCGTCAGAGAAACACACACACACACACACACACACACACACACACACACACGCACTCATGCATCAGAGAATCGTTTCTTTTCTCCCTACTAGACAATGATGAGATGAACTGGAGAGCAAAGACTAGAATATCTCCAGGTTGAACTCTTTTTGATGTGAGACTCCGTCCTGCTGTGTTACTGCTCACACCTGCTACACACACACACACACACACACACTCTCACGCGCACACACACTCACTCCTATCTGAGTGTGATTAGCAGTGAGAGGTTAATTTAGCCCTGTTGCCTCGTCAGAGTAATCAGATCTGTTGTGTCTGTGAGACGGACAGCAGTGTGTGTGATCAGTGTGTGTGTGAGCGGTGTGTGTGAAGCGCTGGCTCCTGTACAGCCGTGATTCGCCACAGGTCTCCATTTCAACATCCTCCAGTGTCACAATATACAAAAATGCATCAGTTTCGTGGACTGTGACAACATTTATTGTGTATTATTCACAATAAATGAGAAAGTTCTCAGAGTTTTAGTGTCAGTACTACATTAAACTACTATATATAATGTTGAATATGATGTATAATAATGCACTGGGGGAATATGTGTGTGTCCTGATAATGCCAGATGTCTTTTGTTACCAGTAAAAGTGGCCGACATTATTTTACATATATCTAGTCAGTGACAGAGATCAAGCATATTCATCTACAATAATTCAGTATTTTCAGCTTCAGAATCATGAATATTGTTATTCTGGCGTCTCTATTGGCGGTTCATTGGGTTTCCAGCATCAAGTCCAAGACTATTCATTTACACACACAATGTAACACCAAATTTAGCATTTTAATTAACAGTTCATTTTTTGTTAATCTTTTATCAAATGAGTATCGCAGTAATATCGTATCGTGAGTTCAGGATCGTGATATGTATCGAATCATAACATGAGGGAATCGCCTCTAACATATGTGCCCATGATGCTCATAAAGACCTCATGAATGAGCATCAGTGTTGTGTTCTGTGCTTTGCTGACGCCTCTTGATGGCCGGGACAGGGCAATAAAAGCTCTTCTTCCTCCCTCAAACATCAGTTCACAGAGGAAGTGCCTGTGATTTATTCATCCTGAGTGTGTTCGCTGCTGTCGTACACGGCCAGCCTCTCTCCCTGCACTGTCACATCCACTGAACACTGGTGTGCCGTCACAACTTCCTGTTTTAACAGGAAATACATCAACACTGTCTGGAAGCAAAACTACACGAGACCAAAAGATCTTCACAGTCTTAACACATAATAATCCTGTAGTGAATGAGTCTTGTGTCTTTCTGAAGGTGATTGCACAGCGCATCGAGTGATATATGAAGAGTCCTCTTCCTCATCTTCCTCATCCTCCTCTTCTTCCTCTTTTTCTGCCCCTTCTTCCTCTTCTCCTTCTTCCCCTTCTTTCTCTTCTTCTTCCTCTTCTCCTTCTTCCCCTTCTTTCTCTTCTTCTTCCTCTTCTTCTTCTTCTTCCCCTTCTTCCTCTTTTTCTTCCTCTTCTTCCTCTTCTTCCCCTTTTCCCTCTTTTTCTTCCTCTTCTTCTTCTTCTTCTTCTTCTTCTTCCCCTTCTTCCTCTTTTTCTTCCTCTTCTTCCCCTTTTTCGTCCTCTTTTTCCTCATCTTCTTCTTCCCCTTCTTTCTCTTCTTCTTCTTCCCCTTCTTTCTCTTCTTCTTCTTTCTCTTCTTCTTCCTCTTCTTCCCCTTCTTCCTCTTTTTCTTCCTCTTCTTCCTCTTCTTTCTCTTCTTCTTCCTCTTCTTCCACTTCTTCCTCTTTTTCTTCCTCTTTTTCTTCCTCTTCCTCATCTTCTTCTTTCCCTTCTTCCTCTTCTTCCTCTTCCTAAAGTCACCATTACAATCCAAAGTCATAAGGAAATCACAACAATTTACGTTTCACAAGAAATAACAGAACGATTTTATTATGGTTACTTTTCTGAGACAAAACATCCTTTATGACATGGTGGACGCAGCCTTCTAAATGAGACACAGCATTAGTCTTCCTCTTCTTCCTCCTCCTCCTCTCCTCCTTCAACTCTCTCCTCTTCTGCCTCTTGTTCGTGATGAAATTAATCTCATAACCTTTTACCATCAACTCAGTGAAAGAGCCCGTGAGGTCGAATGTCAAGTGTCGAATGTTCTGTGGCATTTTTCCAAACACAATTCTTCTGCAGAATTCCGTGTATATCTAATATGGTTTGCTAGTCTACAGTAATGCCATTGATTCCCATTCACTTCCCATCCAGACGGATTGATCTGACGGATTGCTGTGCACCTTCAGTGGTTTTCAAGCCATTTGTTTTGACGGATATTAAAGCCCATTTTTCAAGCGTAGTCGTGGGGATTGGCTTTGACCACGAGTTGGATTGCGTGTGCGGTTGTGTTTGTGTGCTCTGTGACATTGAGAAAAGTTGGGATGGATGTGAACAGAAAGAGTTTTCCCCGTGTGGCTTCACATCATGAAATAAACTTGGAAAGCTTTGCTGTGAAGAGAAACGGAGAGCGATGTCAAGACTCAGCAGAACTCACGTTAATGTTACGTAAAGGCTTTTCATTTGGGGAGGGAGAAATCTGCGGGTCATGTTTTATTTATGCTGAATGAATTATTGAAGTTATGATGATACACCTCTCCTCCTTCTTTCTCCCTCGCTTAAACATAAGAAAGAATAATCATAAACATTATTCGCCATAATCTAGACCCGAGTGCATCAGCTGAGCTCTGTTTAAATGCGTGTCCCAGTGTTTTGCATTTAATCTTACTGCAAAGTCTCCTTCTCTCTTTATCCTTATTCTCCTCCCTCTTTCTTTCATCTGTCTTGCTCTCTGCCCTTCACTCCGTTTCATCTCATTTCGTTCTTTAAACCTTCTCAGCATTTCACAATGCAGCTTTCTGTGCAGGATGAGAGAACAACCACAAATGTGGTCTCTTTAACATCTCAGTTGTGTCTCACTAGAGTACGGAGACCATTGGGTGACACGGTGATGGAAACAATATGAGATGGGACGGAAAATTAGCTCGCAATCTATTGCGTTTCACAGATAAACATTGCGTTTTCTCTCAAAACGTTTGCGTTTGCTCACGAAACCATTACGTTCCCCAAATAAACTTTGCGTTCTTGCTTAAAATACTTGCATTCACTCACAAAATGATTGCGTTTCCTCAATAAACACTTGGATTTGCTCTCAAAACTACTATTGCGTTCCCCAAATAAACGTGATGTTTTCTCTGTTAAAACACTTGGATTTGCTCTCAAAACTATTGTGTTCCCCAAATAAACTTTGCGTTTTCTCTCAAAACGTTTCCGTTTGCTCACAAAACCATTACATTCCCCAAATAAACTTTGCGTTCTTGTTTAAAATACCTGCATTCGCACGCACAACGATTGAGTTCCCTCAATAAACTTTGCGTTTTCTCTCAAAACATTTGTGTTTGTTCCCAAAACTATTGTGTTCCCTCAATAAACTTTGCTTTCTTGCTTAAAACACTTGCATTCACTGGCAAAATGATTGCGTTTCCTCAATAAACTGCGTTTTTCTCTCAAAACATTTGCGTTTGTTCACGAAAACGTTACATTCCCCAAATAAACGTTGTGTTCTTGCTTAAAATACTTGCATTCGCTCGCACAACGATTGAGTTCCCTTCGATAAACTTTGCGTTTTCTCTCAAAACATTTGCGTTTGTTCACAAAACTATTGTGTTCCCCCAATAAACTTTGCGTTCTTGCTTAAAACATTTGCATTCGCTCTCAAAAAATGTGTGTTCCCTCAATAAACTTTGCGTTTTCTCTCAGAACATTTGCGTTTGCCGTTCCCCCGATACAATTTGCATACTTGCTTAAAATACTTGCATTCGCTCGCAAAACGATTGCGTTCCACAAATAAACTTTGTGCTCTCTCTCAAAACATTTGCGTTTGCTCCAAAAAAATATTGCGTTCCAATAAACTTTGCGTTTTCTTAAAACATTTTTTTAACTTTTTAACAAAAGTGTTAAAATAGATAATTTAAGGGCTTTTGGGTCTCCGAACTAGAGATAAAAGTCTACCTTAGGTCTTAAAATGTTTTCTCTAGTTTCAGAAGAGATCTCGAAATTGTCTCAAACTTTGCCAAGATAACAAAATCTTCAATCAAATGCAAGAGATAAATTTATCCAAAGTAATATCATAACTTCATACTCTTACAGTATGATAACTATTGACTCATCTGTGACCATTATACTTCTCACAAGAAGATTTAGGAGACACATTTGAGGCATAGTTGATCCTGTATCAAAACATTTATGCATAAGAATCTCCTGAACTATAAAAGAGCAACTTTTGAGCAGTTTTTCTGACCTTTCATTCAGCAGATGCACGTGTGTTTAAGCAAATATGAGCATGATGCTTTAATGATGTAAAAAGTGTCCTTATTGGCGCATTATCCAGAGGAACATGTTTTTTTTTTGTGTTCTGTGGGCAATCGAGCCCTGAAACCAGAATCAAAACAACACATTTGCTCCTCTCCGTCTTTCCTCCGTGTCCTTCTGTTTCATCTGAGTCACAAGTTCTTCGGCTTTCATTTCCAATGTGAAAAAAACACAGATTAGCACTGCTTCCAGAGAGCCATGGACGCTTCTGAACAGAAGTTGATTGTCTTCAGGGGCCTTAGGACTTTCGAGACAGCTTGAAAAGGGGACAGAAGTTCACTTCATGAAAGCCAAAACACAGACGTTGTAGCTTGAGGAATCTTTAATTGTTTGAAAGGGGAACAAAAATCATTCTCTCGGGGATCCGAAACAAACCCGTGACTTTCCCCTAGCAACAGATCAAATCCTCAGAGAGTTTATTTGGCGATATTTTAGTATGAATCAGAAGCGACTGTCAGATGGCAGAGTTTCAGAGATGATTTAGTTTCCACGGTCTTGTGTGAAACAGCTTTCACAACACATTTACCTTCTATTGTGTGATGTATTTCTGAGAGAAAGCGAATACTCAGCATGAAATGATGCAGATGCAGGTCAGGATCTGATTTCATCCTTTGGGATTTGATTGGATTGTGTTTGCATGACTATATTACTATTTTATTTATTCTCCTGGTTTTATAATCAGCACTGTTTTATTTTGGGCCTCTCTTTTATTTCTTAACATACAGACCTCATTCAAAGTTTATTTAGTATATCATTTCAGCTTATTATTCTGTATTTGGTTTTGATAAACTTTGTTTATATAGTTAAAGTTTAAAAATCAACTGACACTATTGACATCATTATAATATGTGACCCTAGATCATAAGTCGCACGGGTACATTTGTGGCAATAGCAAACAATACATCATATGGGTCAAAATTATCGATTTTCCTTTTATGCCAAAAATCATGAGGATATTAAGTAAAGATCATGTTCCATGAAGATATTTAGTAAATTTCCTACCGTAAATATATTAAACATGTATGTGTGTGAGTGAATGCTGCACAATCGCCAACATAAATGAACAACTTTAAAGGAGATTTTCTCAATGTTTTTCAATAGTTGTATCTCGACCAAATATTGTCCTATCATAACAAACCACACATCAATGGAAATCTTATTTATTCAGCTTTCAGATGCTGTATAAATCTCAAATTAAAAAAAATGACCCATGTGACTGGTTTTGTAGTCCAAGGTCACATATGTGCATAATGAATTACGGTTGCCGTTCTATTTCTTTAATCTATTTAATCATCTTTTACACTTGCCTTAAACTGCCTTGCAAGCACTTTCTTCAGAAAAAGGTTTCATTCAGAAATTACAAGTAAATTTCACAAACAATTAAAAGAAAAAGTAAATAACACATTGAATTAAATGTGAAATTAGAGAAATATGCTTACTTGTAAAACATACTCCAATCTTTGCCTTATTAGTGGCCAAGCACCGAAGTTTAGTTACACATTAGTGTTCTTCTTCTTCTTCCGCTATTTTTAAAAGTAAAAATAGAAAACCATCTGAAAATTAACCACAGCAATTTTGGAGTCTGTAACTCAATCCTCTAGCGCCACCAACTCTCCATATTTGCACTCATGTTTATGCTAATAACTTTTAAACCGTAAAGCCTTGACATTTTTTTTTTTTTTACTTCTATTACTTGGTGATTTGATACTTTGGATACTTTCGTGTATTCAGACCAAACTTGGTGTGTTTTTTGCCAACCATGTCCTGAGGTTACCTGCACAGTTTCGGCACAGTGCCACCTAACAGTCAGGAGATATAAACATTTTTTTGGCTTATCTTCTGACGGTTTGGCCAAAAAAAACACACAAAATGGTTCTCTTTAGATTTGGTGCCGCATGCCAAGTCAAATAATACCCAATTTTCCCATATCGGCCATTTTGGCTATTGACTATTTTGAATTGTGTGGTAAAAAAGACAAAACCAACGAATTTGATGGCATGATGCCAAACTGTATCTGAGGCCGTATCTCTCGAAAGATTGGACATATAGACACCAAACTTGGTGTGTGTGATTGTCACCCAACACTGACCACACCAGATCAATGTGTGTCAGCGCCACCTATTGGTCAAAAGTAATAAGCAATATGTCACACTACAAGTGATTGTATTTATGAGCTTTCAACCATTTTGCTTAAAATCATCTTCAAATGTTTTTTAGCTCCTCATTTTGACTCTGTGGTTCTTGGCTCCTTGCATATAACATATAATTACTGCTTGCATATAACTTGAAACCATTTTTTACAGTGCAGTAGATATTAATTTTTGGATAAAAACAAACATTATTTAGAATTAGAATAACATCATAGACTGTAAAAAAATATGGACGTAGTGTCCGTGACGTCACCCGTAGGTTTCTGAAGAGCATTTTTGAAGCCTAAAGTGGGGGGAGTCGGCCGTCACCATCTTGGCCTCGCGTCACCTTGCGTCACTCTCGGATAACAGAAAATGGGCAAAGAGGCGGGGCGTGGGTGAAGCTGGAGGAGCCTGGCTATCTGAAACCACGCTCGCGGCTCACCGCTCGACGTGATCGAGTTAGCTCAGGCTTGGGAGGTAATGCCATATGCTACTGAAAGTACCCTATGGAAAGTACCAAGTCTGCGACTGCACAGGGCCTCGCGCTAAAGTGACAGTTGATGATGTAAAGCCAATGAAAAGTTCCTGTTTTTGCCCTTCGAAATATTATTAAAAGACATGGCTACAAGTGAGACTGTGTATCATGATTCTGTACTATTCTGCTAGTTGAAAATGTATTATGCAGTAACTTAACTATTATTCTGAGAGAGTGTGTGTGACAGTGATTTATGTGCATAACAGTTACATGTCAGTCACTCTTTTTTTATAGTCTATGGTCCATCAGCGCGGCATCGCTCTTCAAGTTCGTAGAGAGCTTATTCAGTCCATTTTAAATTCTGATTTTGGCCGCCTCTCAAATGGGTTAAACCATAGATATATTACCTATGAAGTTCAAGTAAATGCGCTAGAAATCCGCGCTCATTCAAGGATGTGCATTTATTGCATGGACGGAGAAAGCGCCGACACCTGCAGGATTTCATCTGACGGTACATAAGCATATTATAATCTATCTGTTCCGTGAGAGCAGAACAAACGAGCCTTTATATCTATAGACGTTTTTAAATCTGAAAACTCAAAAAAACAACGAAATTGTCAGACATCCATTAGTGCATGTTCACAGAGGAAAACAACTAAAATACAGCGCTGGTTGTTCTCTCGAACGATACTCGACGACAACGACGGAATCCAAAGCCGTGGGCGAAGTAATGGGTGTGTTAAATTGTATGAAATAATCCCGAAAAACACTGCAGAGATGGCAAGTTCAGCAGCTAAAATTTGCTGAGGTGAAGTGAGTAGTGACGCGGCTAAAAGCAAACAAACGACTAGCATTGACATCAGCGGGAATCCACCTGTCACTCAAAAGTGGACACACCCTTAATTATGCAGAACTTTAAATATTAATCAACTAAACGGATGAGTTATAAAAAAATTCACCCCCTCACAGTTGTTATGAAGGGCAAAATTAGCTGTATAGACCAAAGCCACATAGAGAACCAGGCTGTAAACATGTTTTTTTCTGCTGTAAAGTTGGTAATTTTAACATGGGGGAGATACAGATTTGACTCACTTCTGCAGCCAGCCTCAAGCGGCCAGTCAATGAATTGCAGTTTAACTCACTTCCGTGTTGGTTTCAAGAGATAGACGGGGAGGTTGCCGCTTGAATAACATGCATTGATGTATTGTGCACAGTAACCCAGTTTACTTCAACTTCAACTTTTATTTATTTACATTGCACATTTAATAGCAACAAAAAGTGCTTCACAGTTATAACTAAAAACAATAAAACATACATATATAAAAACATTTACCGAGCCTAGCAAATGAAGGAATGAGTACACGCTCTTGGATATACACCCTCACACAACTGTTTAGTGAGATCAGTGTTGAGAAAAAGACAAGTTATTACTACAATGTACAGAATACCCTTAACTAAAAGATAAGTTAAGTTTACAACTGAGATTTACTGTAGGTCATTCATTAAATTAGGTTGATTTTGGGTGATGAAATCAAATAAATTGTATTGATATTTGCGCAATTTGAGATCAAAAGTTAGCAGGGCAGATCATCAGCCATTTCTCCTGATGAGGCTTTACCTGAATTCTCATTTTCCAGGTAGAGAATTTTTTTTTGAGTTTTACAGGTCCATTGGAGCGGCTCCTGGGGGTCGGGCCACATTGATCTGAGCCAGAAATACTCTCATCATTACCCAAACCACAGCTCCTACATAACCTGCAATTTATGCGTGAAAGGTTTTGAAGCAGGATCGAGTGGCACTTCAGACAGATGAAAAGAGCAGCTTTGCGTCTTTCTCACTCCATGATGGAGGAACATTGCACTTCTGTATGTCACGTGAGCTGTAGCTTGTTTTTGTAACATCAGGATTGCAACAAGATGTAGAAGATCCAGATAATCTTATGGCAAAGCGAGTCAAAAGGGCGAACATCATAATATGATTTTGCAGAACAACTACTTTTGCGCCATCACTGTAAAATATTATTGTGATTTTAACGGTAAAAGATGGTTATGTACTATATATGGTGAATAACTGTGATAGATATAACTGTACATTTTACAGTAAACTACCATTAAATTTACAGTTTTTGGAAGTGAAAAAGAACAAGTCATTAATTTACAGTGAAAAAACATAAATTCCCTGTGTGACATGTATTTTTGTTGAAATAACTGTTTCTTCGTAGTTTTTTTCTAATCAGTTATGTGCATTAGGGTTTTATGTTACATTTAATGTTGTTAAATTAATGTTTATTGCATTTTTTAAATTTCATGTGTGTTACCATGATGGTGTTTAGTGTGTGTGTGTGAATGACACTGTGCAGCTTCTATATATTAATTTGAACTTTCTTGTGGAAAAGTGATTGTGATGAGCTTTGATTCATCATGTGACTCTCATCACCGCTGTGATTGGTGGTTGTCAGTATATTACAATAGTACAAAACAGCTATTAGTACTTATAATTACAATAGGTCGGTAAATTAACATTATGGGCCCTATCTTGCCCCCAGCGCAATTGACTTTGTGCACCAACGCATGTATCATTCCTACTTTGCACCCGACACACAGTAGAATTTTCCCTCCACAGACGCACGTCAGTAAATTAGGGAATGAACTTGCGCTCCACGGGGCGGTTCAGTGAAAATAGGAGGCGTGTTCCGGCGCAAACGTTCCCTGGTGCTATTTTGCAATTTCAGAAAACAATTCCGCCACAGACCAGGAAAAACCTAGTCTAAAGTCAGTGGCGCGTTCAGATGCTATTTTAAGGGCACATGCTTGGCCATAATGTACCGTGTGCACAACGCACATACTCTTTGCTTCTCTCATCTACACAGAAGCAGCAGTTGCCATTTTTGCAAACCATACATAATTACAAGGAAAAATATTCCACACGAGGGAAATCATTGTAGTGTCCATGAAGATGTGAAAAAATAGTCATGAATCTAGCTTACACATTTACCCAAATTATTATACGCCTGTTTAACCGAAGCTAATTTGGGTGGGTTTCTCCATCCCCATAGAATGTCACTTCTCTGTGTTTTACGGCCCTGACGAGAACGTCAGTCTCCTCGGCTGTGAACCTCTCCTGGCAAATCCGCCGTTATATTAGCAAGCCACCATGGAACAAGCGCGCCTGCTCTTAAAGGGAATGTGAGATGACGCTCTGATTGGTTTATTTCACGTTACGCCCAAACCACACCTATGAGTAGTGTAGCTTCTTCAGACCAACCCATTTTAGATTTGCGTCGGGCGCAAGAGTCATTTATCCCGCCAGTATAATAGCAACAGTGCCCAAGATCCGCCTACAAAGTTACTTGCGTTTCGCGTTTGATACTTGCGTTTCAGATCGTTAAAATAGGGCCCTATATCAGTTAATGAAATGTTTGTTGTTTTTTTACAGTAAATTTAAGATCTCAAGTTCAATTTGTTACATATCTTCCTCCTTGCCTGATACTGGATTCTGCTTTAGAGCTGATCTTTTTTTTTTTTTTTCTTAGAGTTTGTGACTCCTGAAGTTAAAAGCAGTGGCTCTCTGGCCACCCATTGAGTCGATTTATTTATTCATACGCAGAGCCGAGAGCTGTCAGAAAGAAGCGTGGCCTTGCAGATGAGGAGAAGTTCTTCCTCTGAAGCATCTCGACTCTCTTAGGAGCGTATTAGGGCCCAGAAACGCAGGAAAACTCGGGAGCAGCACTCCCCTCGGGAGGTCATTGATTTTATCACATTTATATTCAGGCAGGCTTGATGGACTAATGTGTGCCACCCAGAAACAATATAAATGCATGAATAAATTTTTCAGACATAATTTTTCATTTCCGTGCGGAGCTGCCGGCAGGGTCCGTTCCGGTGAGGGTTTACAGTTGTGGAAAAGCATTTCCTTTCATGTCTGGTATAAAGGAGTCTCTGTGTGCCGTGACATTCCTCATAATGTGATTCATTACCGACTCCGGCACATGTGAATGCCGAATCCCAGATCCTTCTCCTGAACATCTTCCTGTCATCCCTTCACCCGCCTGCTGCCTGTCCCAGGGCACATTATAAATCCATAACCATAATTCTCATTATTCTTTCTTAGTAAAGACAGATGATTTTTATGTATATTAAAAAAAAAATCTATTTATTTGACTTTAATCAAATCCACTTTTATTTATAAAGCACATTTAAAATCAACCTTGTAAATATGTGAATATTTTAAATTATTAATAATGTTTTTATGAATAATTCTAATTAATAATTTAAATTTAAGTTGAATTAATAATAATAATTCTACTTAATTTTAAATAAAATTTAATAAGCAATGTTTTTACATATATATACGTTTTGTTATTGATAATTCTGTACTTAATAATTCTAAATTAAATGCAACTAATAATTTATTTTATATATAATGTTTAAATTGAAATTTAAACTTAATTGAATTAATAATCTATTTATTTTACATTCAATAATGTTTTATTAATAATAATAATTCAACTTAAAACTAAATTAAATGTAATTAATAATCCATATGATTTTACATATAATAATGATTTAATGATTGTACTTAACTCTAATTTAAATGTAATTAATAACCAGTATATTTTACATATAATAATGTTTTATTAATAATAATCCTACTTTATAATTCTCAATTAAATGTAATTAATGATCAGTTTATTTTACAAATAATAATGTTTTAATAATTATACTTAATACTAAACGTCATTAATAATCCGTTTACTTTACATATAATGTTTTATTAATACTGAATTAAATTTAGTATGAATATTATCATTAAAAGTCACAATTAATAATAATAATTCAACTTAAAACTAAATTAAATGTAATTAATAAGCTATATATGATTTTATATATAATAATAATTTAATAATTGTACTTAATTCATATTTTAATGTAATTAATAACCTGTATATTTTACATATAATAATGTTTTATTAATAATAATCCTACTTAATAATTCTAAATTAAATGTAATTAATAATCAATTTATTTGGCATATATTCATATTTTAATAATTGTACTTAATCCTAAACGTCATTAATAATCTGTTTACTTTACATACAATGTTTTATTAATACTGAATTAAATTTAAAATTGGATATTATCATTAAAAGTCACAATGTGAAAGAATCTTAAAAACAGAAAAAATATAATTATTTCTTTGTCTTGATTATGAAGTGAAATGTGATCTGGACACTTGTTTTCTGTGTATGTAAGACCATTCGTCATTCTTACGTTTACGCAAAAGAGGCTTACGTTGCATTTAAGTTCGCATTTTTCTGACGTCATTAAATGAATGATTATTTTTGACTTATGCATATTGGAAATTGCACTGTGAAATGGGATTGTGGCACTGGAGGGTTCGGTCATTAATCGCAGCTGAGTTTCAAGGTGACTTCCACACCTGAGCGTTTCTCACTCCCAAACTCACACACATTATCTGCAGAACACATGAAGGATTCAATAATAGAGATGATAGAATAATAGAGCTCATAAATAAAGACCTTGGATGTCTTGTTTGAGCTGCTTTCTGAGAAAAAATTAAGATTTGCATAAATTAAGCGTAAATGATTCCGGCTCTAAATTTGATGAGTCGTTGTTTTTTGTGTGACTTCTCTCTGAAAGTGTATGAGGAAGTGCTGTTTAAAGGTGTGATTGAATGTAACTCTCGCCTCATTTAGTATGCGCGGGTCTATGAATATGCAAATGAGCCCCGCCTCCACTCACTCACTCAGCTCAGAGATCCACTGGTTGACGATCACACGTTGATCTGATTGGTTACAAGGTAGTTTGTGACGTCAGAAACACCAGCGATTTCAAAGCGTGTTTTTGAGACTGTCTTTGGTTCACTGCAGTTTTAAGGAGAAAATACTCAGCAATGCTGTCGACTTATGAATTTACACATGAGTTTGCCTTAAAGCATATTAAAAACACCACATAGACACATAAACAACATTAAAAGCTGGATTTACACCACAGGGGGACTTTATAGACTTCATTTGTTCTGACTGGCTGTGATTGGACCATGACCAATGGTGTGAGTTTAGGGTTCTGACTAGAGGTCTTCACGGGTCCACTTGGATCCGAAAACCCGAGGTCCGACCCGAGACCCGAGCGGTTTCGGGTCCAAAACTCAGACGAATGTCTCGGACACGGGTCGGGTTCAGTATTAGTGGCCTCGGGTCTCGGGTAATTTAAAATAAATATGCTTTTTCCAAATGGACCCGAGAAGACCCAAACTATGTTGGGCATTTAACAAAATTGCATTATTTAAAACAACTCTATGACACCGTTCTCTCACTTTTTCAAGTGAGAGAGCGAATCCGCGCTTCTACGTGCAATGGGCTATAAGCACGGTTGCCTCCGCATTTATTTACTCAGTTATTAAATTGCTTAGTTATATAATTTATAATTTGAATAAGAGAACAACCCCAATAAACTTGGGGTAATCAGAATTTTTTTTTTATTCATTAGGCTACATCATAGATAAACAATACAATAAACAGCAAACAATAAACGATAAAAATTGCAAAAATTGTTTTAATAATTAATCCAAAGTTTGAACATTTATGAGTAGGCTAAAACATCTTATTTTGAACGTGCGTTGTGTGACTGTTTACAGTAAGCAGACACGTTGCTCAAATAAAGAAAAGTTGCAAAAATAAAGACATATGCCTACATGGTAAATTTTACCCTGTGGTGGTTCTAATGTTAATCATCGTATGGTCCGGTAAATAACATTATGCCAAATTGTATAGGATGTAATGGGTTACCGTGATGTGTGATTGACATTTCAGCACTTCAGCGCGTAGGCCTATACTTGCGCGTCTATGTTAAGTGCATTTTTAAGAAACGCAGGGCTGCAGGCTGTGCACAATGTAAATGCCGTTTACGTTCGGGTCCAGTCGGGTTCTAAAGGAAATGGCGTCAGGTCGGGTCGGACTCGGGTCTAATTTTATCGGGTCTGTCTCGGGTCGGGTTTTTCTTTAAAAAAAATTAATTTATGCACGTCGGGTTCGGGTAAGTAGTGATTCGGGTCGATTCGGGTCGGGTACAGTTTTTAGGACCCGAGAAGACCTCTAGTTCTGACCAACAGAAGATGATGTGACCTCACCAGACCAAGTCCGTTTGGAGATCAACTATAGTTCATCAAACTGTGTGTGTGTGTGTGAGAGAGAGAGTCTTTCTGATGAAGGCAGATGAGTGATGTTTCATAATGATGAACAGATGGTTAGAGAGGAGAAGGAAACATCATCATGTCTGGAAGCGTTATGATGAGGAGACGAGAGGAATGAGGTTTGTTGAGGAGAGTCTCATGGGTTGAGTTGAGGAGCAGTGATGGATTGTGTCTCTCTCTCTCTCACACACACACACACACACTCTCTCTCTCTCTCTCTCTCACACACACACACACACACACACTCTCTCTCTCTCTCTCTCCCTCTCTCACACACACTCTCCCTCTCTCTCTCTCTCTCTCTCTCTCACACACACACACACTCACTCTCTCTCTCTCTCTCTCTCTCTCTCTCTCACACTCACACACACACTCTCTCTCTCTCCCTCCCTCTCTCTCTCTCTCTCTCTCTCTCTCTCTCTCTCTCTCACACACACACTCTCTCTCTCCCTCTCGCTGTCGGAGTCTCTTCTGCATGGTTGAGGTGATTGTGTGTTCGACTGGCTGCAGTGTGATTTGATTTGAATGGCGCTGTAGTTTTACAAACCCCTGTTCAGATGACACTGTTGTTATTACATGATCTTAGACACACAGACACACACACACGCAAATTTCTTAATTTCGATTTTGGTTTTATTTCATTGAATCATGTAGTCCTTCAAAGACTGGCAAAACTGATATTCATTTCTTAGGAAAGTCATAAAAAAAAAAAACGTATTTAGTAAACTACTACACCCAAACTTACAATGTTTTAGTCAAGAACCAAAAGCAAATACTAAACTACTGAACTTCTGGATTTGTGTCGGTGTGTGTGTATGTTTGTGTCGGTGTGTGTGTGTGTTCATAAAGCACTTGGCCTTTAATGCAGTGTAGCATCAGGAATGCTGAAGATCTCGCGGGTCATTTAGCAGCAGTGTGTGTGTCGTGGAGAAGTGAAGAGAGGGTCTCTAATCGCCCGTCTGGGCACCGGCTGCGGTCACATGCTCAGTCACATGACTTTACATCCGCCAGATGAGAAGAAGTGAAGAGCAGAATCTCTCTTTCTCTTTAAGAGCGTTTAATCTCTGCAAGTGCTCCGTTCGGTCAGTAAATGTGTGTGTGTGAGAGAGAGAGTGTGTGTGTGTGTGTGTGTGTGAGAGAGAGAGAGAGAGAGAGAGAGAGCGAGAGAGAGAGAGAGTGTGTGTGTGTGTGTGTGTGTGTGTGAGAGAGAGAGTGAGTGAGTGTGTGTCTGTGTGTGTTGTTCTCTGTAAAATCTGCTGAATTTGTTCAGCACAAGATCTTTGAGTCTCAGCGCAACTGTAAATCAAACTGATGCCATGAAAACACACTAAAATCCTAAATAATATATTATTGCTCATCATCAAGTCAAGTCAAGTCAAGTTTATTTGTATAGCGCTTTTCACAATACAGATTGTATCAAAGCAGCTTCACAGTATTAAATTAAAATAATACAACAAAGTTTGTTTCAAGAGGAATTTATTGATTGATAAAATGAAATTAAATATCCCCAAAATATCCCCAACTGAGCAAGCCAAAGGCAACAGTGGCAAGGAACCGAAAAACTTCATCAAGTGACCTAATGGTGTCCTAAAACTCCATCAGGTGACCTAATGGAGAAAAAAAAACCTTGGGAGAACCCAGGCTCAGTCGGGGGCCAGTTCTCCTCTGGCATTTATGAGCTAGAGGCCGGATTGTAGTTTGAACTGTAGGATTATATGAATGCCTGGCTGAAGAGATGCGACTTTAATCTAGTTTTAAACTGGGAGAGCGAGTCTGAGCAACGAACAGTATCAGGAAGACTATTCCAGAGTTTTGGAGCCAAATGTGAGAATGCTCTCCCTCCTTTGGTGGTTCTGGATATCCTAGGTATGACCAAAAGCCTTGAATTTAGTGATCTTAAAGAGCGCGATGGATTATAGGGTGATAGAAGATCCGTTAAATAGACTGGAGCTAAGCCGTTTAGGGCTTTATAGGTCAGTAGCAATACCTTGTAATTAATACGGAACTTTATAGGTAACCAATGCAGTGATGATAAAATCGATGTTATATGATCATATTTTCTTGATCTAGTAAGAACTCTAGCGGCGGCATTTTGGACTAACTGTAGCTTGTTTATTGAGGATGCAGGACAACCAGCTAGTAAAGCATTACAGTAATCTAGTCTCGAGGTCATGAATGCATGAACTAACTTTTCTGCATCAGAAACTGATAGCATATTACGTAGCTTAGCAATGTTTCTAAGGTGGAAAAATGCTGTTTTTGTAACATATGAAATATGATTTTCAAAAGACAGGTTGCAATCGAGTATAACACCCAGGTCTTTTACTGTAGAGGATAAAGTAACAGGACATCCTATGATGTTAAAGTTGTATTGTGCGAGGTTTTGTGGGCGGTTTTTTGAACCGATAAGTATTACCTCTGTCTTGTCTGGATTTAATAAAAGAAAATTACGGGTCATCCAATCTTTTATATCTTTAACACACTCTGTCAATTTGGAAAATTTTGCGTTTTCATCCGGCCGTGATGAAATATATATTTGAGTGTCATCAGCATAACAATGGAAACTAATTCCATGTTTCCTTATAATATTTCCAAGTGGCATCATATATATTGAAAATAACAGAGGGCCTAATACAGATCCCTGCGGCACTCCATAGTTTACTGGAGTTATGATCGATTTTTCTCCATTTAAATAGACAAAATGGTAGCGGTCAGATAGGTATGATTTGAACCAGCTTAGTGCTTGTCCTTGAACACCAGTATAATTTTGTAGTCGATCTAAGAGTAATGTATGATCTATAGTATCGAACGCAGCACTAAGATCAAGTAAAACTAGTATTGAGATACAGCCTTGGTCAGAAGCTAAAAGTAAATCATTTGTGATTTTAACGAGCGCAGTTTCAGTGCTATGATGCGGTCTGAATCCAGACTGAAACTTTTCATAGATCTCATTTTGTTGCAAGAAAGAGCCCAGTTGAGCGGACACCACTTTTTCTAATATTTTAGACATAAATGGAAGATTTGAAATGGGTCTATAATTTGCTAGATTATTATGATCTAATTGTGGTTTCTTAATGAGAGGTTTTATAACTGCCAGTTTAAATGTTCTTGGAACATGACCTAAAGATAAAGACGAGTTAATAATATTGAGGAGAGGATCTTCCACTACAGGTAACACTTCTTTCAGTAGTTTAGTTGGTATAGGATCTAATAAACATGTTGTTGTTTTAGATGAAGTGATAAGTTTATTTAACTCTTTTTGTTCTATAGTTGTAAAGCACTGTAATTGTTCTTTCGGGGTGATAATTGAAGCTGAATTATAAGGCGCGATTGAAGATTGAACGTTTACAATTGTGGTTCTGATGCTTTCTATTTTCTCAGTGAAGAAGTTCATGAAATCATTACTACTGAACTGTAACGGGATATTTTGTTCGGGTGACGTCTGTTTATTTGTTAGTCTAGCCACGGTGTTAAATAAAAACCTTGGATTGTTTTGGTTGTTTTCTATTAGTTTGCGGAGGTGCTCAGCCCTGGCCGCTTTTAGGGCCTTTTTATAACGTGACATACTGTCTTTCCACGCGATTCTAAAGACCTCTAAATTAGTTTGTTTCCATTTACGCTCTAAAATACGGGTTTCTCTCTTTAAAACATGCGTAGTATTGTTGTACCATGGTGCTTTATTTTTCTCTCTGACCTTTTTTAATTTAATAGGTGCAACCACATCCAATGTTCTAGAGAGAATGGTGCTCATAGTGCTAGTTAGTTCTTCTAGTTCATCTGTTTGTTTGGGTTCAGGCAGCAGCTGAGACAGATTAGATAAGCAATTTTGAGAAATTATCTATGGTGGATGGGAGGATTGTTCTGCCTGGTTGATAACGCGACGCCGCATGACATATTACAGCAGTACGTAATATGCAAGTTACCATGTAGTGATCAGTGACTTCATCACTTTGTGGAATGATATCTATATCGGTTGGATTGGTTCCATGTGATATAATTAAATCGAGTGTATGATTAAGACGATGTGTTGGTCCGGTGACGTTTTGCTTGACCCCAAATGAATTTAATAAATCTGTAAACGCAGCTCCTAACGCATCATTTGGATTATCTACGTGTATGTTAAAATCTCCAACAATTAATGCTTTATCGACATTGACTAATAGGTCTGAGAGAAAATCTGCAAACTCTTTTAGGAAATCAGCGTAAGGCCCTGGCGGTCTATATACGGTAGCCAAGGCTAGAGATAATAGGGATGTTTTTCTAACATCTAAGAGCGTAACATTTAGTACAAGTACTTCAAATGAAATAAACTTATAACCCGTTTTCTGGGTAACATTTAGAATATCTTTATAAATGGTTGCAACACCTCCGCCACGACCAATCAGACGGGGCTCATGCTTATAACAGTATCCAGGAGGAGTAGACTCATTAATACCGAAATAATCATTTGGTTTAAGCCAGGTTTCAGTAAGGCAAAGTATATCGAAGCTATTATCTGTGACTATTTCATTTACAATAACTGCCTTAGGTGTGAGTGATCTAATGTTTAGAAGACCTAGCTTTAGAAATAGTTTTTGTTTACTAATAGCAACATTTTCTGTTTTAATAACAATTAGATTTTTCCTAGATCCTGCATTAGATTTATTATTTGATCTCACTAAACGAGGAATAGACACGGTTTCTATGCAATGTTCTACACTAGTATTTATATCAGTTGAATTGGTGCAGCAGAGACTATGATTTGGACTTTTGGTTACTAGTCAAAGGGTATTTAACATTTTGGAGATGTTATCTGACAGAAGATCCGCTCCGAATCTGCTTGGGTGTAAGCCATCAGCACGGAAAAGCCTAGGACGCTCCCAAAACAGATTCCAATTATTTACAAAGAGCAGTTTCTGCTCATTGCACCATGACATTAACCATTCATTTAGCGCAAATAATCTGCTGAACTTTTCATGCCCTAGTCGGTACGTGGGAAGCGGTCCTGACACAATGATCGTTGTTTCAGGCGATGTGCTGCGTACCGTATCGATTAGATTCCTGAAGTCTTTCTTCAGAATCTCCGTCTGGCGCAGCCTGATGTCGTTCACTCCCGCGTGCAGGACCACAGTTCCGACGCGCTCGTCACCGTTCAGGATCTCGGGAACGCGAGCAGCGATTTCAGAAACACGAGCACCAGGAAAGCAGTGACTTTGCACCTTACTTTTACCTAACGTAGCGTGTACGTGCCGAACGATGGAATCGCCGATGATCACAGCATCGCGTTCTGTTTCGCGTAGAGGGGAGAAGCGGTTTTGGGTCGATAACTCGAAAACCGGGAGGGTCGGAGAAAGTCTTGGTCTAAACCTGACTCGCGTCTTCCGCTGCGGAACCACCCAGGCTTCGTGGTGGCGTGTTGGAGCCGGAGTGAACGAGACCATGGCTGATTTCGACCGATGCTGAGGAACGCACGGAGTAGACGCGGTCGGAGTCAGCGGGTTAGTAACGTTAAACACTGATTTGTGTGCATCGGCGCGTGATGTTTCAAGAGCCAAACACCGGTCTCTCAGCTCGGCCTGTCTCAATAAAAGGTTGTGGATCTGTTTCTCAACAGCTTCCAGCTCAGACTGCAGTGCGTGAAGCTCAAATGTGTCCTCACCTGCACCAAGCGGTAGACTACTTACATCTGATATATTCGCCATTTTAACAGATGGACAGTGAGTTAGCAACGAAGCTACCAGTGATGCTATCAGTATTAATACTAATTTATATTATAAGTTTGTTTGTAAGTGAGTGTGGAGAAAAAGTTGTTCATCATCAGTGAACTGAAAATCATCAGTTGCTCTTTCACACATCAGTCAAAACTCAGGACACTAATGTTGTCAAAATACATTTATATACGCTTTAAATATGCCAAATATAAATTACCGTAAAACTTCAAATAATAGCCGAGTCCCAAATAGACGCCTGTCTCTTTTAAACGCCTGGTGTGACGACAGGTTTGGGTAAATAAAGGCCGGTCTCAAATAGAGGCCTGGTCTGTTTTTTAGTATCGGGTTATACATGATATTCTAAAACCAGTCAGATCGTCTGTTCTATGTTTTGATTAGATTTCACGTGACAGACGCAACCGTTCATGAGCGACTCATCACTATTCGCGCGCACGCGCGCGTGTGTGTATGTGTGTGAGGGAGAAAGAGGAGATAATATATTTCATTAACTTCGGGATGTTATCCTTAGGTATGTGGCCTGACTAGCTTCAGCGAGGATCACCTTATCCATTGTTTCAAAGAGGGAGAGCCGTGCGCATCTGGGCGGGAGCTGTTAGTGCAAGCAAGGCAGGCAGAGTTAGCGGAGGCCGGAGAGGGAGAAGTGGAGGAGAGCGACGTGGAGGAGGAATTCGCCAATGAACTTGTAATTGAGGATCGCGGGGATGATGATAGTGATGAATAGAGTAATTTTCTATCACATGATTGCAGTTGTTTTACAGGGTAGCCTTCATTCTTTCTTGTTGATGTGTTTCGGCAACAAGTTCATATGCTCGATGGATTTTAGTGGTAACTTGTGTTCTGCCCATTGCTGTCACATCGTTTCGTTTTTTATGTTTTTTTTTTATGCTGCTAATAGCCAAAGACATTTCTTACATTAAATTATTTGTTACACACATTCGAATTACTTATAAATAAAACATAATATAATGTGTTAACCTCCTACTGTCATGCTTGAATATCTCAACACTAAATTAAAGGCCTGTCTCTTATAGACGCCTGTCTCAAATACAAGCCGGTGCAGTTCGGCGATTTGGGTAAATAGAAGCCCGGGCTATTATTTGAAGTTTTACGGTATATGTAAATGTGTTTCAGAAATTTGCACCAAATGGCGTCTGTATTACAGTAAAACTAAATATTTACATGTATTATGTAATATATAATAAATGTACACATATATATATATATATATTGTTTGACATTTTTAGTGTGTATAATTATATAAGGCATACAAAATATTTTTATTTTTTTAAATATAATATAAAAACGTAAAAATATTATAATTCAATTATTCTAATAAAATATGTATAATAATAATAAAATAAAAAATTATAAATATTTTATTTTTCATTTTTATTATTATTATTATTATTATATTTAAGTGCATTGCATTACATTTTCATAAATTTACAGGTTATAAAGTTTACTGTAGCTATGCGTTTTTTCTGCCATTTAGCCAAAATCTGATGTTATTAAAGAGGAAGTGCTTCACAGGCTATTTAAGACACTATTGGCTGTGACTCAATGACAAACGCTGGACTAAAACACACTTTTCTGCTGCTCAAATACACAAATCATGAGCCTTTATACATATAGTGTTTCTCGAGTAAACAAAACGTTGTACTTATTCAAAGATCCAGTCCTTTATTTGATCTCGCATTGCATTGCAAACAAGCAGAGACGCTCCAAACTTCATGATAGAGGCGGAGTTATGAGGTTTGATTGACACTTTGAGGATCCAATGGAGATACGAGGTTTAGTCAAGATCTCTTTTTAATACTTTTCATTGGATAATATTTGCAAAAACCCACAGAGAGACATAAAGGGTGGACAATAGTAACGATTTATGATTTATGATTATGAAATTGATGATTTAAATATAATATGTGAATCTGATCACTATGGACTTATGCTTAGGAGAGCCAATTAAGATATTAGATTAACGATTAAGAGATTTTATTTTTTCAAAAGTGATTTCTGTTTTATCACCTTTGGTGTTTTTGTGCTTCTTACACACTGTTTTCTCAGGGCATCTGCAGTCGGGGTTATTTTAATCTGCAGCAGCTGCAACATTTCTCAAGCAAGAGCGAGATTTGTGTCAACAGTTATTTACAGAGACAGTAAACAGGCTAATCGACGGATGACGGTTACGTCCTGTGTGTGTGTGTGTGTGTGTGTGTGTGTGTGAGCGGGACGGTCTGGTGTTTCGGGATCTCGGGTCACAGGGCTATTCCAGGGTCCCGGTTCGGGTTTCATCTTTGTAATGTGGGAATACCAAGGAAGGGTGTGTTTGTCTAAATCTGATGCTGTGAGACGCTCTCTGGAGTTTTCTCTGCTATTTTCACCTCGACAGACGTAAAGACGCGTCTGAGTGTGTCCAAACACGGTTACTGTGCAGCGGATACACACAGAGGTCCGGTTAATGGTTTAACGCTCATCTGCTACTGTGATGATCGCTTCCCCTTAACATGTGTCCCTTGACGGATTCGTTCACTGAATCAGAATTAACTCACCCATCCAAGATATTAATGTCTTTCTTTCTTCAGTCGAAAAGAAATTTAAATTAAACTATCAGGAAATTTTAATTCTGAAGGGAAAGAATCCTTTAAAATGGGTCGTATTTTACATGCATTTTAACTTGTAATGTTAGTCAAGGACCAAAAGCAACTATAAAGTAACAGTAAACTAACAGTTTTACTTTATGCAGGTACAAAAAATGCAACATCCCATAATACACAGTTTCATGCATTCTGGCATTATTGTGACTGTAACAAACTCCAGTGCTCAAGAGTTTCCCTTAAACGTCTGTCCTTAAACTGTATTATTAATTAGCTGGTTAGTTTAACTAGCTTTAACTAACTTGGAATTTTATTATATATATAACAAAATTCTATCATTTAAAACAGAAAATATTATGAAAATATATGAAAATATTAAAATGTATAAAACCATACATTTATTTATAACATAAATAACAAAATTATATAATTTAAAACAGAAAATATTATGAAAATAGTAAATAAAAATAGTAAAAAAAAAAAAAGTATATATATATATATTATATAAATAAATAATATATATATTTTTATTATTTTTGTTTAATATTTTAATATATAAATAAAAAGTAGGCTAACAGATAAATAATATATAAATAAAAAATAAAATAAATAAAAATAGTCATTACAAAAAGTAGCTTCAGAAAGAAATATTATATTTGATTCAACATAGAATTTATTACACAAAAAACAGACAATATTGTGTCTAAATATGAACTTTTTTTATTGAACTGTTATCAATATCTCATTTGCACTCGTGCTATTCGGGACATAAATAATAAATTAAACTAACGCATTAAATCGACAGCCCTGATATATATATATATACATAAATGATATGTTTTGTATGATTATATGAGACTGTTAATGTTTCCTGGACAGATATGATCATGCGTTTGTGGGTTTTGTGTGTGCCGGGACTGAACGTGAGACTGACGTTTGTTCTCACAGAGAATTTTGCATGTTGTTGAAGCACCAATTAAACACACACACGCGTCGGAGGCCCTAAAGTGTGAGATTTCACAGAAAAAGCGTGAAATCTTGCAGTCAAGGTTAAAATTACACCCGCCTGTCTGAGATCTCGGGCTCGTTCTGCTCCTCACCTGTGTCAAAAGCCCAAGAAATATATATTCAGATTCATCGGATGCATATTTCATCCGAGTCAGATTTCGCCTCGAGTCCTGGGCTGGATTGTCATGATTTTGCTCCGTTCTCTTCAAGCTGTGAGTGTATTTTTCATTCAGAAACACTGGCCTGGAAATCTCATGCTCATCATCAGTTGCTCTCTCACACATCAGTCAAAACTCAGGACACTAATGTTGCCAAAATACTTGTGTATATGCTTTAAATATGCCAAATATAAATTATATGTAAATGTATTTTAGAAATTTACATCAAATGGCGTCTGTATTACAGTAAAATACATATATTGACACAAATTTCACAATTCGATTAAATTTTCGGTTCACAAGCTTGCAATTCGATTCGATTTCGATTCCGATTCGATTCAAAATTGATTATTTTGGATATCAGGTACAATATTCAATGGTTCAAATCTATTAACAAATCTCTTAACTAATGCTGTAAACTATGGGAGTCAGTTGTAGACTAGGCTACTATAATATTGAAGGTAAAAATGAACTGATTTGTGTACAAACGCTTAAATTACACTTTTTTTTTTTATAATAATAAAGTTATATGAAATGTAAACATTTAAATGGTGACTGTCATAAAAACCTGCCAGATTTATTCAAACATGCATTTAAAATTGAAGAACATTAAAAATGATAATGCATATGTAATATGGTGCATATATTTAGCACAATGCTCCTCTGTAGAGTTAATTTTTCTAGCTGACTGATGAGTTTATGGTCACTGGATATGGTTTTTCTGAGGTAAATGTGACGTTACATGACATTGTTTACAAGCTGTTTTACTGACGTCTTTCCACGGTTGAAACGATTCCATGTGACATGATATGGATTTCGATAAGTTGTACTCTATCTTTTAACACACTTTCAGATGCTCATTCATGTTTATTTGGCGCTGTAACTGGTGTTATTAAGGCGGAGGAGAAGATCATGTGCTTCTCTAGAGCTGAGCCAGAGCGATCTCACGCCAAAACGGTATTTATTTTTTGGAATTTCGTAAGAAAATGGACGTAATTTGAAATCTGAGACTTTGTTTCATATCAATAGTAACAAAGCACAACGATTATTGTGATTTATTGGATGGGATGCGCGCAACAATGTTACATTCATTCATCAGCTGAAAACAGGATGACTAATCGATTCTTGGGATTTAAGAATCGATATATCGGTTCGTAAAAATGAGAATCGATTAAAATGGAGAAATCAATATTTTTTTACCCAGCCCTAGTAACACTAATATATGCATATGAGGAGCTCTTTTCCAAAACGCTATAAATCCATTTAAATAGTTTTCAGGAAAATTACATTTTTTACCTAGACCCACATTTTGTGAATATTCAATTTATCCTGTTAAAATGTTTTTTTGTTTAAAACACTATAAATCCATCAATATTTTTCAAAACGCTATAAATCCATCAATTTTTTTTTCAAAACGCTATAAATCCATCAATTTTTTTTTCAAAACGCTATAAATCCATCAGTTTTTTTTTCAAAACGCTATACATTTTTGGAAAAAATGTATGGTTTGTCTTAAAAAAAAAAAAAAAAAGGCAAGTCAGTCAGTAATAAATACATTGGCATTCAGTAAAGTGTCGAACCCATAAAAATTAGAACCATTGTCCACTTTACATAAAACAAATCACGACATGACCTTGTGTGAGTGAGAGAGAGTGAGTGAGTGGCGTTCACACCAAACGCGAATAGAGCGTCTGGCGCAAATGATTTTCATGTTAAGTCAATGTAAAGACGCGTTTACACGCATCTGGAGGTCCTGCGGCGTTGGCGCGGGCGCGCGAATGAGGTGAATTGAGCGTCTGGCGCGATACGCTCGAGTGATTTGAGGGTGAGAGAGAGAGAGAATTCTGATTAGTTCAGAGGATGTATCGCGTTTAGGCTAAAAATAGGTTCGGCGCTTATCGCGGTTTGGAAAGAAACTGCATCTTGCAGTACATTTTAAACAAGGAAATATAGCGATTTGGCATGAAACGTTGATGGAGCAGTGAATAGGTTCAGTACACAGCAAAATGACATGATAAAAACTCTTTTTTTTTTTAAATGGCGTTTATCGCGTTTTGGAAAAGAGCTCTTCATATATACACGACTGTTTTTAACTCGTCCTCATTGGGATTGTCAAACACGAGACATGAGCTCGTACAAACAAACTGCTCCGTCTCTTCATCCCTGTTTGTGAGGAAACTAATAAACCTCTTCGTGTTTTAGGCTCAGTATAGCAGGATCAGATTGCAGTAATTGATATTCTAAAGCGATTTAAACACGCCTCCAGCAAACTCTGCTTTATTAAAGCGGCGACTAGCAGAACTTTTCTTGATTATCACTGCAGAATTTTAAAGGTGGCGAGGGACAAACCCGGCAGAGCCGCTCTGATGAAATATAGTTCAGGATTAATTATCTCTGAAAGCAAAAACATCAATTTATGGATATTTATTTCCATTTCTTATCCAGTTTGAGCTTCTTCTGCCAGTCATTTATCAACATTTTCTTGTGCAGCTTTTCTTGAGATTGAGATTATAATAATTTTTTCAACGATTCATATTATTAATAATTGATATATATATATATATATATATATATATATAATATTAAATAAAATATTGTATTTATATTAAATATTTTTTATGAAATTAAAATATTGTAAAGATAACTTTTTATAATTATTTGATCAATGATAAATTATATTATTTATTAATTTATAGTATATATTTTATATGTAGTATGCATAACATTTTAAGATAATTTAGAATAAATATAATTTAGTTTGAATTAAAATATTGTAATGATATTGTAAAGATAATATTTTCTAATATTTTTTTTCATAAAAAAGCTTAATATTATTTATTTATAGTATATTTTATATATATTATACGTATATAGGTTATATATATATATATATATATATATATATGTGTGTGTGTGTGTGTGTTATTTTTATTTAAAAATAACTTTTTAACCATTTTAACCATTTTATTTAAAATAACTTTTTAAGATATCAATTCAATATATAATAAAAATTAATTTAAAATAAAAAAATATTTTATTTGAATTAAAATATTGTAAAGATTTTCCAAAGGCGTTTGCATTTAAATTCAGTCTTTAGGCTGAGCATTAGCATTAACATATTCAACTATATAGCGTATACAGCGAATCTGTAACAGTGTTTTATTATACTCTATATTTCAGCTATAAGTAAAAAAACATCATCTGTCACTGGCCTGATTGCTGCACTTTTATTTCAGCCTCATCAGCGGTTCTGAACAGCGTATGAACTGTATGCCCAACGCCTGCTTTCACATTATTTCAGGAACAAATAAACCTGATTTATGGTGCATATCCTCAGAGGATCTTTGGTGAATCGCTGAGGACAAAAACAGCTGAATCTCAATTTGCCAGAGAATTCTGCCTCATCTGATGCACTCCGAACTATTCAGAGCAGAATTATATATATATATATACAGTACAGGCCAAAAGTTTGGACACATTACTATTTTTTATGTTTTTGAAAGAGGTTTCTTCTGCTCATCAAGCCTGCATTTATTTGATCAAAAATTAATATTGTGATGTATTATTACAATTTAAAATAATTGGTTTTCAATTTATTATACTTTAAATTATCATTTATTTCTGTGATGCAAAGCTAAATTTTCAGCATCATTACTCCAGTCTATCACATGATCCTTTAGAAATCATTCTAATATGATGATTCATTATCAAAGTTGGAAACAGTTCTGCTGCTTAATATTTTTTCATAACCTGTGATACTTGTCTAGGATACTTTGATGAATAAAAAGTAAAAAAAATAAAAAAGAAGCAAATGTTTTAAAAATAGAAATCTTTTGTAACAGCAATATACACGACTGGTCAGTCATTTGGGGTCAGTAATTTTTTTCTTTCTTTTTTTTTAAATAAATCAATACTTTTATTCAGCAAGGATGTGTTAAATTGATAAAAAGTGATAGAAAAGAAGATTTATATTATTAGAAAATATTTTTTTATTTTGAATAAATGCAGTTCTTTTTAACCTTTTATTCATCAAATATATTAAGCAGCTGAACTGTGTCCAACACTCATAATAAATCAGAATATTAGAATGATTTCTAAAGGATCATGTGATAGACTGGAGTAATGATCCTGAAAATTCAGCTTTGCATCACAGAAATAAATGATAATTTAAAGTATAATAAATTGAAAACCAATTATTTTAAATTGTAATAATATATCACAATATTACTTTTTTTTCTGTATTTTTGATCAAATAAATGCAGGCTTGGTGAGCAGAAGAAACTTCTTTCAAAAACATAAAAAATAGTAATGTGTCCAAACTTTTGGCCTGTATATATATATATATATATATATATATATATATATATATATATATAATGATCTAAACACGCATGAACAACACAGAAAATCCAATATACAGGGTTCGTACAAGGTGCTTAAAGTACTTGAATTAGACTTTTTGAAATTTAAGTCCTGGAAAACCCTTGAAAACAGCCATATTTATGAAGAGGTACTTCAAAAGTGCTTGACTTATTTAAATACAATATATATATGAAACTTAATTTTTTCGAAAAAGTACAAATGCAATCTTTTAGCGCAAAATGAACATCTGATAAACCCCCATCAGACCTTTTCTCGATAGCAAGTACACCAACATTATAATATAAAATATTATTTATTGAACAATAATAGATTATTAGCTTTGTATTAAATATTAATTATTTAATACGTTGCAAGTTGTATTTTGGATACCTTATATCTGTAATTTGAGGGGGAAAAAACTTAAGATATTGTTTTATAAGTGCGATCTCTGGTTGTAGTCTTTGAAAACCACTTTAAAAAAGTGCTTAAAAAGTCCTTTGACTGTATCTGTACGAACCCTGAATATATATCTGACAGGTTACAACAAAAATCATATTCAAATTTCAAATGTATAATCTCAATGTTTATAATATCGTATAGCAGATTAGGGCTGGGACATAATCTAGTTTACATTTTGCAATGATATAAACAATCAGACGGTTGAGATTTGCTATACGTGACCCTGAACCACTAAACCAGTCACATGGGTCAATTTTCTGAAATTGAGATTTATACATCATCTGAAAGCTGAATAAATAAGATTTCCATTGATGTGTGGTTTGTTATGATAGGACAATATTGGTCGAGATACAACTATTGTAAATCTGGAATCTGAGGGTGTAAAAAAAATCTAAACATTGAGAAAATCTCCTTTAAAGTTGTTCATTTATGTTGGTGATTGTGCAGCATTCACTCACACACATACATGTTTTATATATTTACGGTAGGAAATTTACAAAATATCTTCATGGAACATGATCTTTACTTAATATCCTCATGATTTTTGGCATAAAAGGAAAATCGATAATTTTGACCCGTACAATGTATTGTTGGCTATTGCCACAGATATACCCGTGTGACATGTGACTGGTTTTGTGGTCCAGGGTCACATATTATACAATATATTGCTTTATGTGAGTATAATATATGTATGCGGATAAAGTTCTTATCATATATTTATTGCATATATCTAAAAATCCTAATGCTCCTAAAACCCCACGAGAAACACAGAATATTGAACACACACTTGACAGGTTACGTCAGGTTATGTCGTTCATAAAGGGCAGCGCAGAAACAGTACATAAGCTCATAAATGACGTGCACATGCTCATAAAGGTCCAGAGTTGAGTTTCAGAGGGAAGCGTTGAGTTATATTAAGAGTGAATGGAGACTCTTGATTTCTACAGCGATGAGTGATGAACAGGAGGTAATTATCCTCTCTATATCTGATTATCTGACTCGGCTGCTGGAGGACCAATCAGGATCATTTAAAATAAATCTCCAGCTCGTTTTACCACTAAAACTGGGGTGTTCACCATAGTTTCTTTTTTTCGCTCATTGGGATCATGACTATTAGTGAAATCCATGCAGAAAGTCTGAAAATCACCCAGAGAATATAATCTAGAGTCTGTTGCACTGTGGGACATTGCAATAAAATCAAGAATTTGTGATTCGTTAATTCTCGTCTTAATACAATATTATGTATGGTAGATGGAGCAAGACCTAAAGACTTTACAACCTTGCATTGAGAAATGTGAGTTTTGAATGGTTTCTCTCATGAGAGACTGAGATGCTCCTTTTACACCCAATCACGATACTCTCACCCATTACCAGTTCACCTATTAACTGTTTCATAAGAGTTCATCTTTCATATTCTATAATCTTTTCACTTTTATTTGACCTCTGTCCCAACTTTTTTGAAGTGCCATCAAAATCAAAATGTGTTTATATATAAAAAAAAAAAAGTAAGTTCTGGAAATATTTTCTTTGTACTTTTGTTATATAAAGTCCCTCATTAGTCAATAATTGTATCCCTTAAAACTCATCTTTGATAACCATAATGACATTTAAGAGGTTTTTCCTTGAAAAACTGCTTCATGCCTTAAAATATCTTGAATGTAACTCGACACCCTTGCCTCATTAAGTATTTGCGGTTCTATGAATATGCAAATGAGCCCCGCCTCCATCACTCACTCAGCTCAGAGATCCACTGGTTGACGATCACATGTTGATCTGATTGGTTACAAGGTAGTTTGTGACGTCAGAAACACCAGCGATTTCAAAGCGTGTGTTTGAGACTGTCTTTGGTTCACTGCAGTTTTAAGGAGAAAATACTGTAATGCTGTCGACTTATGAATTTACACATGAGTTTGCCTTAAAGCATATTAAAAACACCACAGAGACATATAAACAACATTAATAGCTGGATTTTCACTGTAAATAAAGGTTAAAGAGAATTAACAAATCATAGATTCTTGATTTTATTGGTTTTCTGGAAATGGTGTTATACTGTATTAGCTGGATGTGTTCTTAACAAGCTTTGTCCGTTGTGTTGTGGTTTCAGGAATCGACAATCCCTGTCTGATCCGTGTCTATCAGTGATTTGGGGATTCTAGTTCCTCCAAGAACCCGTTCACCTGCAGCCCCCGACACTCCCGTATCACTACCCATAATCCCCGGCCGCTTGTGTTCATAGACGAAACAGTCAGATCCTTGCATGCAAGGGCTTCCCTGCTGTCATATCATGATCTCTCACTGGATCACACAAATTACGCAATGGGCCACTGGGCCTTAATAGAGCATAAAATCAGATTACAGAGGATTACCTTTCCTTGAAGCCCCGCCCCCTGCCACTCTAACTCCGCCTCCCAGGGGGCGTGGCTTCAATGAGTCATAATGTAAACAGTAGATCCAGATGGGTCCATGCTAAGCAGCTTAGACTCACATTAATCATGTGGCTAAGTTGCCATCGCTGGTGTGCAGTGTTGTGCTAAAGGGTTTCCGCGCGCACACACAATAAATATCGGTTAAAGCTGGCGACACAATATGGCAGCGTGTGTCACGCCAGCCGGAAAACATGAGCTAGCTGATAAGAAACATATTCTCATGATGCCCAAAATGTCACAGTAAGATTTCCAAGCAGAATCGATTCTGCAAAGGAGCTTTATTTTCCAGGCTGTGACAATCACAGATGCCGCGCTCCTCAAGGGTCGTTTAAGCTTATTGTGTCATTACACGTCGTTAGCGTGCCTGCTGACATAGACCACTCCAGCTGGTGGATGCGTTTAACCCTCGTGTCGGTCAGAAATTACTGAATCTTTTATATATATATATTTTTTTTTTGTCAAGGAAATGAATGTACTATATTTTAGATTAATAATGTTTTTTTTTTTTTATATATATTTTGTATTTTTAGGGGATTTTATGGTACTAAATTACATTTACGCTGTATTTATAATCCATTTATTCACTTTTTTGAGCATAGACCTGAAAATTACATTTCCAACTTAAACTGTCGTAAATCTTAAATGCTTCAGAGCGACAGACTTCAGTTTGATCTCTTTTCAAAGATGACACTTGGCAGATTATTGCTGAAGTAAACAAAGTTTTAAAAAGTGAACTTAAAAAAAAGTAACAGATTTTTACAGTGTATTGTTATGAAAAATGCTCAAAAATACTATTTTATATTTTTATATGAAATGTATATTTTCAAAATCATGTTTTACTCTAAAACTGCGAGAAAATCAAAGCTATAAATCTAATCAAGCTGTGCTCCAAATTTGAGGTTGATATCTCAAAAAATGAGCTTTCAGTGAGATGTTGTTCGGCTGCAGTACCAAACGCTTCCACTAGAGGAACTTTGTCTCACATTCGTTTCCAATGCGTCATTTTTGACCGCGAGGAGCACAAGTGTGACCGGATCATTTAACCTTTTCGAATCATGTCCATAATTTGTGTGTTTGTTCACACAGTAAGTGCCAAAACCTTTACCAAGTTTCGTACAATTCCAATGAAGTAAGAAATTCTACACGTAAAAATTTTCGGTCAAAAGTGACTGAGGGTGAAACTGCGATAAAGCTCTCCATTAGCATTCCCCTTCATGACGTGTGCATCCATGGAAAAAACGTCTGACACTCGGGAAGCATCTGTGATATCCACACCCAGTTA
>CM038630.1:4113788-4136288 GCA_021554675.1 Leuciscus idus
AAAGAACGATTCGTTCACGAACCGGCCATCACTAATATTCATTTACAATCGCTAAGACCCATTTCTCAGTACTTAGGTCACTTTTTCAAAACAGTGAGCACAACATCAGCATAAACTGTGGATCATTTTCCATTGCGTTGGCACAAAACACATTACTGTAAGTGACGACATCTTTCAAATTACATGAATGCTTTCCTCACCCAAACACAAACTCTATATGCCTTCAGGCCAGTCTGCGTGAGAATAATTGTGTACTGTAATGTAAACATGGATCATGTAACATGAACTGCAGTGAGTTCTAAATTGTAGAGTCACTCTTGATTTATAATGAAATTTACTGAAGAAAACACTGTGTTATGCTAGTATGTTTGCTGGGTGAAACCTTTGCTATTGTTATGGAAGAATGAGTTGATTTTGGATGTGAAATTGAATGTGAAAGTTGATTAGGAGAGTTTTGAAAAAGTATTGCATGATAAATTTGGTGATTGTTAAAAAAATTGCACTTGACCGTCTTTATTTATTTACTTTGTGTGTGTAAAGCGAGTCTTATATCCACATATTGTCTCCTATTGGGTTTTCCACAGTCAAAACAGTGACTTCCCAGCCAACAAAACTTTCGGTAATGTTCCCATTAAGTTATATTCAAAACATCCAGTTTTAAAAAAAAAAGTTTTAAAACGTTTTCTCTTGGTTAAGCGATTGTTAAAGGGAACATTCCATTTTAGAACTTTTTATAACATTCCGGGAATGTTGCTTTTGAATGCTCTCCGAACGTTCTAAAACAAGTCGTAACATTTAAAAAATACCGTTAGATCTATCAAAAATAGAACATTGACTTTGAACGAACATTCTATTAATGTTACTGAACGAACGTTTGTTCATAACTGACGTAGAATGTTAGTTCTGAGAGTGTTTCCCTGTTAGCTGGGTGTTATTCGGGAATCTCAGGCCTTGTCCACACTAATATGTTTTCATATTTTTCTCTCTGTGTTGGCCTTCTGTCCACACTAGGGCTGTCGCGATAACCCAATATTGTAGTAGCGCGCTACTGACAGGCTAACCGCAGAGGAATGCAAGCAGCAAACCGCGATATTCGTGTGTTTTCTTTTTTCATAAGGCTATACCCTTCTTGTTTTGAACTTCATGCATGTGTTTTAAATGTTTAATAAGTTAATAATGATAACAAGGCTGTTTATCATGGTGATTTGTACAGAGGCTTTTTGGATTTGTACTCAAGCCTAAACAGACAGTGAGTGAGAGAGATCGACTGAGCGCGTGCGATGACCTGCGTCTGTCTTTGAGGTCAAGTCATATATATTCGTGAAAAGGTTGCCGTGTCCAAGGAAAGCGAAATATTTGTCGTATCATCCCTTTAGCGTTAGCGTCAGCGCTAATCAATTTTCCACAGCGCGAGGAAGCCGCGGGAAAAAAATCAGCGAGTCACGCATTGATTTGATGCCATTGGCTTCAGCGTTACCCATGCGACGCATCGCTAGACAGCTCAGCCTTGATAAGTGGAGCTCAAAGTTAAAAATAATTAACACCTTGTTTCATCACATTTATCTTTTAATGAATCAGCGTTTTTGAACGTGTTTGTTGAATGAACGGTTTAATGACTCACTCAAAGACCGTCATTGCCGTAATGTAACTGTGCTCTGAGTGACAGCCTTTCAACGCACAGAGACGCTGTTTAGTTTCGGTTACATTAGTTACTGAAAATGTCCTTGTGTTTGTGCATGCTGACCACATCGTAACACTTATTTATATAGCAACAAATAAATATAAATAAACAGCCCTAGTTCACACTGAGACAGCATTTTTATTAATGAAAACTAATCTTTTTAAAAACGCTTTCCAAAGCGGATACATTTGAAAACGCCGTTTTCGCGTTATAGTGTGGACTGTCAAAACGGAGGTATTTAAAGTTTAGTCATGTGATGCGTATTGTACCAATAGATATTCATGTTTATAGCGGTATTGTGCCTGTTATGTGCTGTTCACCTTCACACTGTTGCTCAAATATGTTGCTTCACACACTCTTCATATCACAGTCCTGCAAACATGACAGAGTTTACACACATTTGCTGTCCTGCGGCAAAACATGAGAGAAGCTTCGTTTTAGACCAATCATATAATAGTGAGTGAGTGTGACCTGGACACATCAGTGAATGCTGAGATATTCTGCTGAATAACGAGTAAATGCGATAACTTTATTATTTATTTTTCCGTCTGTATCGTCTCCGTGAGCTTTTGTGAGGGTTTACACACGCGCAGTAAAGGTGAATTTAGTGTTTTCAGGCGTTTTCCAGAAGTTTCTCATCCACACTGAAACGCCTGAGAACGCTAGTGTGGGCGGAGAGCGCTATAAACGAAAACAGCGCTTTCTAATGTATCCGCATTAATGTAGACGAAGCCTCAGACTCACTCTCTGAACGTCCGTGTGTCTGTCTGTCTGTCTGTCGTCATCGGATGCCGGAGAACTCTTCAGCATCTGGGACAGAAATAGAGCGGAGAATGCTGAATCTGAGCATGGCAATTAGGAATGAATATAGCCCGTTCTTCCCAGGGCTCTGGGAAAGATAAAGAGATGAAAAGCTGAAGCAGTGGGATGAATAGCTCGTCTGATTGAGGAGGACATGACGGAGGGCTGTGTGTTGGATGAAAGATGTGTGTGTGTGTGAACGGGAACGGCTGATGTCAGATGTGCTACACTCTTGCGAGCCGGTGTCGTGGCGCTGGCAGAGATTTATTTCAACATGCTCTCAAACATCTTGTGTGTAAGTGTGTGTGTGTGTGTGTGTGTGTGTGTGTGTGTGTGTGTGTGTGTGTGTGTGTGTGTGTGTGTGTGTGTGTGTGTGAATGTGTGTGTAAGTCACATACGCTTTTGATTGACTGTTCAGCATCTGTGGTTTAGTTATTTTCAGAATATTTGATTCTGAGATGGAGATGTCTAACATTTACACTGGAACAAGTTTGGCGTACAAACAATTTTCACTACAAAAAAAGCAACACACTGAATTAAACGTGAAACTCTGAAACTGAAGTAGTGTTTCTTGTAAAGCGTACTCCAACGACAAGTGTTATTTACAGGAATCATCGTGAAGTTTTTGCTGCATTGACTCCAGTTGATCTCTGAACATAAAAGCATTCAGAAAACAAAACGTCTTGTCAAGAAAGTCGTCTTGCAACCAAATTGTGGATAAATGATGCTGTGCAATTCTTGCATTAGTTTTGCAGGTTTATCACATTTTGCACACCTGCTTCTTGCACCTGCATTCGCTAAACAGGCTTTACTTTTTGACTCATTGATGCATTTTATTTCTTTAAAGGTGCATGTGTATTATGATGTCACATGATGTCGAACACCTGCAATTTTTGTACAGTTGGAGTTACAGATTTCCATTGCACTTTTCTAAATCATAGCCTATACTTTGCATGATAACATCAATCAGGATGGATGACGCAATCAAGTTAATCAAGGCCCACCTTGTGTTATTTCCTGCTGAATATTTAATCATGACAAACTATATATCGTTGGAAAGGTCTAAGACTTCTTAATAGATATTTCAGCACTGTTTTTTGTTACAATTTATTCAGGAACAGTAATAGATGAATTTATGACAAGAGCGCGCCTCAAAAAATCTTGTTCTGAGTTCTGGTCTTTGTCACAAAAAGTCGACGCACACACTTTTAATAATTGAAACTTTGGTTTTCATGCTAAAAGTTCATAATAAAACATTTAATCTAGTATATGTCAATAAAAAAAATATAAAATAATATCTTCTAAAAAGTATAATATATATATTATCCTCTAAAATATAATATTATCTTTTTTATTGCCTTTTTTTATTACATCACATATTTTAGTAGTTATCATAAATTAGGTATCATTTGAAAGCTTACGAACTCAGAATTCATCCTGTGAAAATCGTTTTGAAATTGGATGCTGCGTTTCCATAGAAACGGTACTCTAAATTATTTTAGACACCTTTTTGGTGTCATAATGTTCCATAATTTATGATCAAAACCTTTTCTAATCTAGACAAAACACATATTGTCAGAAAGGTCTGAGTCTCAAGGTTTCATATTTTGCGACAGAAGTTATATTTGGACAGAACTTTATTAATTTGTTACGGCAGAATGCATACAATTAAATTCAATGGAATGTATGGCACCCGGTGGCTATCTTTGGTATTACACCTAAACAAAATCTCATGGGAACTTAATTTTTTGTGATATCAACTTCAAATTTGGAACACAACTTGGTTAGATATATGGCTTTAATTTTATAGTAATTTTATAGCAAAAAATATTTTGTAAAATATATATTTTATATAAAAGAAATTAAGTACAGTATATTAGATTTACTGTAAATTTAAACTTCCATCTTTTTTTTTTACACTTCATTTTATTTAAGTGCTTTCACTTCAGTAATAACCTGCAGAGTGTTTTCTTTAAAACAAGTCCAAACTTAGGTCTATATTCCAAAGCATTCTTGAATTACAACCATCTAAGTTTGATTAGTGCATTTTAATATCCATTCTCAAAAAGGGGGGTGACAGTTAAGGGGTTAATATAATATTGTATAATATAATATTTTCCCATAGAAAATATGCATTGCAGAAACTAAATGTTGCACATGCAGTTTTATGTCATCGTCAATGTTTTTAAAACTCACTTCAGTTCGAGTCACTAAATGATCTAGTAAATGATTGCACACCCAAGTCAAATCTACATTAAAATGATTCATTTTCATATTCAAATAATCTTTTATAAACACGTTAAACGCTCATATATTCTTCTACTGTTAATGTGATATAATTATTTCTTTCTCTCTGTTAGTACTGAGGAAAATCTCTGTGCTTTGGCCGTTCATTTCAAGTACAGTATCAAACGAGGAGCCAAATTCTAGAACAATTCACTCCCATATTCCCAGGCATTATTTCCTATAAATATTTATGAGGGAGAGGGATCTATTGGAATACGAATGATTAATGAATATTTATCATACAAACTGAATAAGGTAGGCTCATTTTCCTAGAGATGATCTATCTGATTGTATCAGTATGAATCTGTGGTAATGATTTAGCACAGATTTAATCTCCCTGGTCTCTTGAATCCCGTCTAATTAGCGTTGTGGGCATAATGATGATCAAAGTGGGCATGTTCTGTCATACATCACTGTTCCTCTGTGCGCTTGTTAATGCCGTCGAGAGAATTTAGGAGATCGGACCTCTGAGAGAGAGAACACAGTGAATAATTCATATCAGAAGAGCCTTGCCTCTATATTGAATCACTACTGGAAAGGGATTAATAAAGTGTTCTGCCTTTGCCCGCTCCTGTTATCAAATCCTCCTATGTGTTTTTAGATGAATCGGTTGAGCGAATGATTCAATGACACACTCATAAAGTCAGTCACTTGATTCATTACTGAATGAATCAGTCTGTGGGTTTGAATGAATTAATGACTCACATTAATTAAGACAGTCACTTACTGGTGTAATGGTGTAACAGAGGGAAAAAAATCACTTTTTGTATGTAAATACATATATTATATTATCAACAATTATATATCATAATATACATAATATGTTGATATTTTTCTTATCAGGGTTATTATACATAACTAAAACTAAATCATCAAAAAAAAAAACATTTTTGTTGCTTGGGGGGAAAAAATATTAACAGAAATAAAATAAAATATATAAAAAGAATCGTTCAAATATTTGCCATTTTTAGTGTAAATTGATATACTAAAATAATAATAATGAATAATTTCAGGAAAATGTATAAAAAACTATATTGGCATATTTTTAAAAAACTGCTAAAAAAGGAAAAAAACTACACAGAATTACGAAAATGTTAATAAAAACAAAAAATAAAAATAATTATATAATTAAAAATAAAATTATTTAAATAAATGAAATAAAATATCAATGATACTAAAATAACTTTATAATTTATCAATATATTTATATGAATCTATAATGTGTATTTTCAATATTTTTTATTCAACTTAAAGTTTGTCTCGACAAACTTTTTAATCTAGTTTTGTTATTGTAGTGCAAAACACAGCATCTGAATTGTTTTTAGAGGAACAAAAGAATTGTGATTGGTCACATTTCCTCCTAGGGATGGAATTCATCCCTCTCTCCTGACTCATGAGTGTTGAGACTTGTTTGGATCGATGGGTCTTTATATTCAAGTCCTTCTTCTTCTAGTGTTGGTGATTGATCTTCGTCCAGCACACTTGGAGACGCGTCACGTCAGGGCCGGTGAACTTCAAACAGGACTTTATGGTGGATTCAGATGAAGCTTAAGAAGTCAATTCTGTGTCAAACCTGCGCTTGGATTTGTCAGATTTCGACAAGGTTGTGTTTACCCAGCTGGTTGGGTTAAATGTTTGACTCAACACACTTGTTTTATTGAAATTAAAATGACTATATTGCTGTCTAAAAACGAACCCAAAATATGTTGAAAATTAAAATCACACACAGAATGAATAGAGTAACAACACAGGCCACAGTATTAATCAAAAGGTGATCATTTATTAATAAGCAAACACACCCAAGAATGCACACAAATATAGGCAAGAGTTAAAACAACCTGTACATGTGTATGTGAGTGAAAAAAAGTGCAGTCAACTCAATAATTATACAGCTTATACCGTTAAACGAAACTGTTTTTTACAAGTTAAATATTTAATAACTTACGTTTGACAACAAATTTGACCATATGTTGCTTATTGTTTCCATCATGTGAGACGACCGACGCTGACTGGCATCAAATCCCTGTGTTTTGCATTGCATTAAATAAAATGTAACACTCAGTAAAGTGTTTATAGCTGAAATAAAATGTACACAAACCATTTTACAGATAAAACGCACCAATGCGGCGGCACTGAGACGTGCTGTGTGTAACCCATCAGCTGGGTTGTTGTAGTAAAGCCACCGCTGGGTTGTTGCGTCGGAGAGCGGGTAGTTTCATCTGTCAGTGAGATTGACCCAGCCACTAACCCAACGGCTGGGTAACATAAAATAACCCCAACAGCCTCAACCCAGCATTTGGGTCGAAAAAAATAACCCAGTGTAGTGCATAGGCAGCTCCCTTTTGAAGGCAGCATCCTAATTGGTGTAAAACCTCATAATGCATACCGATACCATTCAGTACTAATTAAATATATATATATATATAACTGAAATATCCCTTGAGACTCTGCCTCAGATTCAGGTTAAACGACAGCTTGACTGCATATATGCATCCTAGAAATGAACCGCTATTATGATTTGACTGACACATACAAGCACATGTCACTCGTGTACAGATGCCACACGTCTGCAGAAACACAACGCTTGCAGATGCTTGTCGCATACATAATATGTTGACATTTTTAATATCAGGGTTTTTTCATCCGTAACTAAAATTGAAACCAGTAAAAAAAAAAACATTTTTGTTACTTAAAAAAAAAAAAGTTAACTGAAAAAATAATAATATATATATATAAGAAGAATCGTTCAGCTAGTTGCCATTTCAAATTTTTGTGTAGTTTATTTTAAGGTGCTTATTAAAAAAATTATATTTGATATTATATTTGATAATTTCATGATAATTTATTTAGGCATTTTTTATTTTTTTTTATACTAAAAATGAAGGGAAAAAAACTTTTTTTTTTTACGAAAATTCAAATGAAAACAGAAAAAAATTAAATCAAAATTTTTATAAATTCAATACAATAATGCATACCGATTACATTCAGTCCTTAATTAAATATAAATATAACTGAAATGTTGGCTCCACATGAGACTCAGCCTCAGAACGACAGCGTAACTGCACATATGCATCCTAGAAATGAACCGCTATTATGTTTGTGACTGACAAGCACATGTAACTCGTGCACGTCTGCGGAAACACAGCGCTTGCAGATCGTCCTTCTGCATGCCAGTCGACAGCTTTATAGTGCATCTTACAACGGAGATCTGAGTTTGCTAAATGAAAGTCATTAATCAAAGCTCTCAGATGGCTCTCATTACACACTGCAGCAAAGCAAACACTGCGGTATATACGACTCATAACGCAGCCCAGATCACACTGTGATCCGCTGCTTCATCTCGATGACAGGCCAGCACGAGGTGTTTCAGCGGAGACAACACTTTCCTGCGCTTAAAATAAGATAAAAATGCAAATGTGTCTGACACACACGCGTGCGAGCCGAGGTAGCAGCTGCCGTCCAGATCTGTGTGAGGAACTTCTGTACCTCGAAATCAAAGCGGAGCACACACGCTTCTCTATGCTGCAGGACTTCTCTTTAATAAAAAAGTAATCATCTTTTCCCCACCGCTGCCATTAGAGCCTTATTAGAAATCCTGATGCATGGCCGAGAGATTGAAGATCAAGCATTGCACGTATATATTTCCATCTTTATCAAAAACTTCTAATGGATCCTCATAAATAACTTTTATTGCATGCTAGATGTTTCCGTGTAGTCATTAATTCTTCACTAGACTGGGAACTCTGGGATTATTAATAGACTCGTGATCATTTGCATAAAAACTTTAGTTCTGAATTTTGTCAGCAGAACGGCCAGGTCGCGACCTATGACCTTTGCTCTCCAGAGAAGGGGGGGGGGTAACCCAAGTGTGTTCGGAGAGAGAAAGTGCTGATGTACTTCATTAGTCTGAACCAGAAATAAACCACCATGAGACTCAGATTTAGTGTTAATTGGCTCTTTGATATGAGAAATGCTGACCGACTGCAACAAACCAGCTGGAACTTCTTGTGTGTGGACTTTCCTGAATTTATACATGCATAATGAATCGTGCAAATATAGGATGATAAAGTTTCAAACAAGAATACGCTACTGTTCAAAAGTTTGGGGTTTGTGAGTTTTTTTTTTTTAAAAGAAGAAATTAATAGTTTTATTCATCAAGGATGCATTTAATTGATCAAAAGTGCCAGTAAAGACATTTATAATGTTACAAAAGAGTCTATTTCAAATAAATGCTGTTCTTTTAGAACTTTCTATTCGTCAAAGAATCTTGAAAAATAACAGTTTCCACAAAATTATGAATATATGAAAATATGAAATATCAAAAATATTTCAACATTGATAATAATGTTTTTTGAGCATCAAATCATCATATTAGAGTGATTTCTGGAGGATCATGTGACACTGAAGACTGGAGTAATGATGCTGAAAACTGAAAGCTTTGATCACAGGAATAAATTACACTTTAACACATATTCACAAAAAAAAAACTGATATTTTGAATTATAATAATATTTCACATTATTACTGTTTTTACTGTATTTTTGATTTTTTTTTTAAATGCAACCTTGGTGACTACTTTCAAAAACATTAAAAAAAATCGTATTCATCCTAAACTTTTGAAAGGCAGTGAATATTGTACATTAAACATGTTTGTCATTAGAAAATATTTGTTAGTTAAATCTCATTAGACATTAAAATAATTGCATAGTCATGTTTTTGTAAATCTGAATCTGACTGTGCATGATTTATAATAATTCAAATTATGCATTATCTGATTTAGTGCTGACATGAGCAGGACTGGTTACATTCCCACTAAGCGGTGATTCAGTCCCACCATAGATTATTATTTGTTTTGTCATTGAATTTCGTTTCACTCGTTTCTTTAGGGAAATAAAACTGCTGACTTTGACTCCGAGCATCAGAGAGAAGACAGAAAGACTGCGACTCACATTGTAAAGGTGTAGAATATGAGGCTTTTTAATATCTCCAGTATTGATTGAACACGCATCACTAACTGTCTAAGTTTCAGAGAGTCGTGAGTCAGTCGCAGAAAGGCGGGAGATCTCGCTCCTCCTGATAGTCCAGGGAAACGTCTGATCAAGAGTGGAAATGAAGCGGCGTGAGTGAGAGAGGCTATTTTTATCATCATAATATGCCCTGCCAAGCACTCTGGGATAGCGGCCAAACACCTGAAGAAGTGCCAGGTAACGGGCCGCTATACCTGCGGGAGTGAGCTCTCATCACACTCCTGTCCAGCCCTGCACACACACACACACACACACACACACACACACACACACACACACACACACACACACACACACACATATCATCACATATTAGTAGTGTTTAAGCATAGACTTTAGGCTAAGAGGGATAAATGAACATGAAGCAGCAGAGAGTTTGATGTTTGTGATCATGATGAGATCTCTATTTTAGCCAGTCGAGATTGACCAATATTGTTTTTTTTTTTTTTAAATGTATACCGATAACACAGATAAATGACGTTTAACGGTGGCTCCAATGTTGAACAAGCAATATTCAATTATGAAAAAAATGCTTAAATATCAGGAAAATATTCGTATGACCAATTATCGGTGGGCATCTAATCTTTAGATTATTTATAATTACCATTTAACGGTGGATCCAATATTACAAAATAATATTCAATGAAGGAAAAATGCTTAAATATCGGGAAAATAATACCAATTATCGGTGGGCCTCTAATCTTTAGATTATTTATCACAGATAAAAGACGTTTAACTGTAGATCCAACAAACAATATTTAATTATGAAAAAAATTATTAAATATCGGGAAAATATTGGTAAGACCAATTATCGGTCGGCCTCTAATTTTTACATTTTTATTACCAATAAATACTGTTGAACGGTAGATCCTATATTACAAAAATGGTATTCAATTAGGGAAAAATTCTTAAATATCGGGAAAATATCGGTAATACCAATTATCGGTTGGCCTCAAATTTTTTGATTATTTATCACAGATAAATGAAGTTTAACGGTGGCTCCAATGATAAAAAAAACAATATTCAATTATGAAAAAAATGCTTAAATATCGGGGAAATATTGGTAAGACCAATTATCGGTTGGCCTCTAATTTTTTGATTATTTATCACAGATAAAAGACGTTTAACTGTAGTCCAACAAACAATATTTAATTATGAAAAAATGCTTAAATATTGTGAAAATATTAGTAACACCAATTTATCAGTCGGCTTCTAATTTTTTGATAATTAATTACTAATACATGCCATTTAACAGTGGATCCAGTATTACAAAAATGATATTTCAATTAAGGAAAAATGCTTAAATATCGGGGGAAATTATCGGTAAAACCGATTATCGGTCGATCTCTAAGTCTGATATTACTCTTTTCAGGGTCTTTTTTCAGGAGAAGCATCTGAGACTCGGGATGATGTCCTCTGTGACTCTCTGTTACTGCATTAACCCTGGAGAGAAAGCGTTTGTCGTGAGGACAGTGTGAGTGATGAACACTAATCCAGAGTCTTTAATGTCAGTGTGTTAAACACACTCTGGCTGAGAGAGTTAAACTGATCTCAGATCAGCGGGTGTGTAGGAGGGACTGATGAAGCTTTGCCCGTTTTAGCTGACTAGAGGAACGGTGTAAGAATAACCTTTGAGTCTGTTTTTGCTGAAGTGGAATTTAGCCCAAGCCGTTGATCAGTCTGAACTTCACTGGTCTGAACTGACCTTTTGCTCATGACATCACTTCCTGCTTCAGTGGCTGACGAGTCGTGGCTGCACACATAGGCAACATGTTTGGGTATCACAGGCATGCTCTTGCATTCGATGGTGTTCGAGACTGGCCAAGTGGAAATATGCTAATATAAGGAAATAAATGGCCGTATTTACATAATTGTGTGTGTTTTTGTCCATTCGAACACGAGTGTGTGTTTCGGGTAATGAATTGAGTTTTATCACAATTGGATATATGTACACAAACAAGTCTGTTATGAAAGTTTTTTTTTAATTTACAGTGAGAAATTTCGAAAGCTGTAAATTAAAAGCGGTATTAATGTGAAGTGTGTGTGTGTGTATGTGTGTGTGTGTGTGTGTGTGTGTGTGTGTGTGTGTGTGTGTGTGTGTGTGTGTGTGTGTGTGAGAGAGAGTGTGTGTAAGACAGTGTGGTTTGTGTGTGAGAGAGTGTGTTTTGTGTGAGTGTGTGTGTATAAGTGTGTGTTTATGTGAGAGAGAGTGTGTATGAGTGTGTGTGAGAGCGTGTGTGTGAGAGTGTGTGTGTGTGTGTGTGTGTGTGTGTGTGTGTGTGTGTGTGTGTGTGTGTGTGTGTGTGTGTGTGTGTGTGAGAGTGTGTGTGTGTGTGTGTGTGTGTGTGTGTGTGTGTGTGTGTGTGTGTGTGCGTGCGCGTATATGAGTGTGTGTATTTTGCCGTTTCGTTTGCCACCACTAGTGGTGCAGAAATGACACACTTCAGTTTTAAAGGGTCTCATACAGACGGTGAGATATCAGAGACACACACACACACACACACACACACACACACAGCCCTCAGTGATGCTGGTTTATTTATATGCACTACAGCAGGTTTGTGTGAGCCTGCAGTGATCACTCCACATGCAGATGCGATCGGGTTTATTCCAGGCGTGTTTGTACAGGACGAGTGAACTGATATTAAAGAAACACTGATCATCAGTCTGTGTGTCTGTGGATCAGCTCAGCCTGTAACACACACACACACTCACACACACTTCTCTCCGTCTCTAATGTCATCCAGGTTAAAACAGAAGCATGATTTGGTATGTATTTTCAGTGTGTGCATTATTGTGCATAATGATTTGATTTGACTCTCATGTTCACATTCACTTTAAAGTCATAATTTAAATCAGTCATTTATGAAAATTAAAAATCAACCAGTCAGCTGCTTAAACCAGTCAACTAATCAGTTCTGGATTCTTGTTCTGGTTCACCTCACCCCAGTCACACGCCTTTCTTAGAAAATAATAATAATAGGATTTCAAAATGTACTGATTCATTAAGTTCTTCTGAATTTATAAAAAAAAAAAAAATAGTTACAGAATTGTAGAATGCACACATTCCCATTATGGGAGCGCCGGGATGAGGGAATTTGTCTGTGTGGAGCAACAGAGATTTCAGTTCAATCATGAAAGTGTGTGTGTGTGTGTGTGTTTTCCTCTGCTGATCGCATGTAGCGTGCAGGAACTAACACGAACCAAGAGCTTTGGAGTGTGTGTGTGTGTGTGTGTGTGTGTGTGTGTGTATATGAGTGTGTGTGTGTGAGAGAGAGAGAGAGAGAGAGTGTGTGTGTGTGTGTGTGTCCCGAGGTGGAGTCACTTTGTTTGTTTGTGAAATATTAATCAGTAGTTTTATTCTGTTTTTCCAGTGGCTCCTCAGTCGCTTCCTTCCTCTCTCGTTTATTCCCAGATCGTGTGACGAATGAGTGCGTTATGTAAAACTAAATTAATTAGCAATGTAACATTTCTTAATGTCGTAAATATCAATTATTTGATGCAGATGAATTAAATGATCATCATTTAGTGGATTTCTTGGCTGTAATCTGTCTTTATTTCTAATGAATGCAGATGAAGACCTCATCACAGTAATAATCTGCCCATCAAATCTCACATTATTTATGAAACAAATATTATCACAGGTGGAACACACAGATGAGGATGAATGCTCAAAGCATTTATTCCTATTTTATATCTTATTTATTTTGCATTATATATATATATATATATATATATATAGTCTTATTTTATATCTTATTTATTCTGTTTTATATCTTATTTATTCCATTTTATATTTTATTTATTTTGCATTATATATATATATATATTCTTATTTAGTTTTATTTATATCAACTCTATTTCATGTTTTATTTATATGTATTCTTATTTTATTTATACTTCTTTTATAATTTATTTATTTTTACTCTTATATGTTATTTATTCTATTTCACAATTTATAAAAAAAAAAACTTATTTTATATTTATTTATATCAACTCTTATTTTATATCTTATTTTTTTCTATTTCACATTTTATTTATGTATTTTTTTAAATATGTTTTTTTATATTAGCTCTTATTTCATATCTTAATCTATTTTACATTTTATTTACATCTAGTCTTATTTTATGTTATATTTGAGGTTATATTTTTCAGGAAGTGTGTTTGAAGCGTCACCAAGTTTGATTTATAATCAGTTCTCATACGAGACAATCCACTCACAGATGCAGTGCTTTGAAAAGCCGTGGATTGTTCACTGTAACACATTTATGCAGTGAAAAAGAGACACAGGAGATCAGCCACTCACACCAGAGAGAGAGAGTGTGTGTGTGTGTGTGTGTGTGTGTGTGTGTGTGTCAGGGGCCTTTTAGAGCCCAGAAGAATGAGATGGATAGATGGATCCACCTCTTTACCTCCTTCCTTTCTCTCTAGGGTGGGTTTCTCTTGCATTAATAAACGCAAATGTTGACATTTGTAGAATGAAGGAGTGGAGCGGCTGTTCTCTCTCAAACCCTTGCCGGTGACCGAGGTGACTTTCCCAATTAAAGCCGAGCGATGGAGACATAAATACAGAAACACACTAAGAAGGTGTCAGGGCGCTCTTTTCCCCCACTGAGAGACGGATTGTGCTTTTCTCTGGAAAAGTTGGGTAGAAACACACACACACACACACACACACGGTTGGTTTTGTCACTGTGTTGAGACACTGGTGAAAAAAAGATGAATATCACCATGGCTATTTATGGAAAATAATGTTTCTGAAGTATGCAGTATGCACATTGTGTGTGCGCATTTCCAGTATGCACATTTTCTATGTGTACATTTTGCATTTTCACAATTGCATACTGGAAATGTACACATAGAAAATGCATTTTTAATATGCATTTTCTATATACACATTTTCTGTGTGCGCTTTTCAGTATGCATGAACTCGATACCCAGATGACCTACTACTGTATGTTTGCCAACATATGCAGTTTACAACAGATCCCACTATGTGAGATACTGTATCCCACAATGCACTTGATGTGTGACCTTCCATTTCCATTGTGACAAACAAATGAAGCAATATCAGCTACAATTTTAAAATCAGGTTTAGACTCATTGTTTAATCAGACTGCCAAAAGTGAAGGCTTTCTTTTGCACTAAATTAAACACTTTTTTTTTTGCAGTAATTATTTTTAATCCAAAGGTGATAATTTGACTCTCACTGAATTAAACATCTGTAAAATGCCTGTTGCATATTTCATCTTCATTTAACATTGTAAACTGCGTTCGGTTGCATGCTTTTACATCATTTTAGTTGTACAGAATAAATATTGTGAATGCTTGTGTTTTATTAGTTGTTGTTAAAGCGGAATTAAACATGCACATAATGAGGTCATGTGGTACATCGGGTATATTGCATTGAAATGTTCATCGTGGAATAAAGCCTATTTTCAGTGTATACTGTGCAGTTTGTAGTATACTAGTGCTCCATCCTGAACACAGTCGACTTCATCTATTGTGCAGCTGGTGAGGCTCTGTCTTCTTCCCACGTGATTGGCCGGATGATAATCATGTGATATTGTGTTAACGAGGCTTGGGAAACATGAGCCTGTTCATCTCCCCTCAATTAGAGGCATTGTGCTGTTCGTTCAGATGCTAATCCAATCAGATTCATGAATGAGGATGTTCTTTTTAAAACAAACAATATCTCCATAAATAGCATTAAATATACACCTGGTAAAATCATGTTTTTATGGATGATATATTTTGATTGCAGGTCATAATGAGTATGAGTTCTCATAACACCCACAGACCTCCGAGGATGTAACCCAGTTTAAGATGTTTAATGTGTTTAGCTCATGCAAACATAAGCCATGGTTGTGTATCATGTGATTGTGTTTGACCTAATCACACCATCAAAACAGGATGTGCCTTCTTCTTTTTACCCATCTGGCATTCACATGCTTATTCAGTGTCATAGATCAAGGTCGAATCACTGTTTTTTACTTTTGTTTTGATTTTTGCAAATTGAAACGGTTGCATTATTCCTGTTTCGTATGCGTTTCATATGTATAGTTAATATGCTGAAAATCTTAAAGAGGCCATAATATGCCCTTTTATATAGTCGTGATGTAGTTTTTGTCCTTTACTAGAACCGGTTTTCCTGCTTGAATGTTGATTATTTTCCTCATATTCTCCATTGTTGCGGCTCCTCTCTTCCCAGTCTGTCAGTAACGCTCTGTTTACTTCCTGTCTCTATGAAGCCCCTCCTTCTGAAAAGCACACTGTGCTCTGATTGGTCGGCTGGAGCAGTGTGTTGTGATTGGTCGAGCGCTTCGAGTGTGTTTAGGAAATGTCCCGCTCTTCCCATAACCGCCAGTTTAACACACTACTAACTAACTCAACCAGGCCCCGCCCCTTTATTCTGCGTATGAATTATTTAAATGAGGAATATTGTGACGTGTTCGTTCCCGGAAGAAACTCAAGACTACAGTGGAGGCGTTTCTGGGAGTTCAGAAACACTGACATGTGAAATTCTGCAATGCAACTCGATCATCTAAACTAGTGGTTCTCAACGGGGGCGGTACCGCCCCCCAGGGCTGGACTGGGACAAAAAATCGGCCCGAACATTTTGGCCCAGACTGGCCCACTATATGATCATAAACACCACCCATCTTTGCACGCCCTTAATTATATGCATACCAACTCCTATTCCTTAAAACCACTAATGCCATGTAATGAGTGAGTATAGGAACGAGTGAAAATTTGACATTTATTAATTAATACAGTTGAACTATACTCCACAGTGATGAATCCTAAAACAAGCTATAAGCTGCAATGGCATAGCAATACACAGGATTTTTGGTAAAACTGTGGTGGGTGGACCTTGGTTCTTCTAGGGGGGTGCAGGGGCATGCCCCCCCGTGAGAAAATTTTGTGCATTTTAATGTTAAATTCATCAATCTGGTGCACTTTGAGAGTTCAAAATTAAAAGCTCCAACCCATATTCAGTGTGCAAATTAAACAAAGAAAAATTCAAACCTCTTTTAGTCTGTCTACATTACACCTACTACATAATAATAGTTATAATATTAATCCCATGACAGTAATAGCCATATTTTGTAAAACAAATGCACTAAAAATTAAAGGAAACTTTCATAATTAGTTTTGTACCAATTTCTATACTTGAAAGAGATAAGCACATGATCTTTTATTTTGGCGGAAAACATGGTTTACAAACGCCTCTCATTAAATTTCTAGTGAATTGCGGTAATCGTCTTTATATACTGTCTATGTAATCGTCAACTATGCAATGTGGAAATAATCTGTAACTGGGTTATGGGTTCCTACACTCGATCATGACAGCTTAAGTGTTTTGAAAGTAGTTCTGCTTACCGCAGGCTCTACACTCTCTCATCTCTCTCCTGATCCTCCTCACTATCATCATCATCACTGGAGCTGATGAAGGGCAGAAAACATATATTTTGACACAGTTTACAGTGTCTGCTTTAAGGGTCTGGTTCTATTGTTTCACGCTATTTCTCTGCACATTCCTTGCGTTTCTTCTCCATCTCGCAGACTATTTTGATGGATACACACTGACACTGCTGCACGCTCGCTCACTCGTTTAAAGTTGTGATTGGGCCAGCCCAGTGTCAATCAAGAAAAGAACCAATGGGCCGCTGATCTACGTGTTTCATGGGCCAGTCTGTCAGAAAAAAAAAAAACTAACACTGACTTTTTTTGACCACTGCATTACACCAGCACAAACCCAGCGCCGCCAATTAAGCAAAACAAAACAAAACGAATGGGCCGCCGATGTACACATTTTATGGGCCATTAAAAAAAGAATACAAAAATAATAATAATACAAATTATGTATGAGTATGAGATGTATCGGCCCAAAAAGCACGTCGGCCCACCGGGCAAATGCCCGGTATGCCCGATGGCCAGTCCAGCCCTGCATGCCCCTGAACCCCCCTAGAAGGCCCGAGGTCCACCCACCACAGATTTACCAAAAATCCTGTGAGAAACACTGGTATTGCTATGTCAATGCAGTTTATAGCTTGTTTTTTGGATTAATCACTGTGGAGTATAGTTCGATTGTATTAATAAATTAAAATTTTGTACTTATTTCATCTGTTAACTCTCACTCGTTCCTGCTCGCTTATTAGTTTTGGGGTGGGGAGGCGGTCAGGGACCTGGATATTGGATAGGGGGCGCTGGCCCAAAAAAGGTTGAGAACCACTGATCTAAACAAATATGATTAGATGATAGAGTAAATATTCAACCTGATCGTCTAATCAAGTTCGTTTGATTATACCTAGACAAAGAACTGTCTATGGTCACTCTGCTTTTAGTTTCGCTGCTCCAAATGATTGGATTGTGCTACAAAAGTCATTTATTTCAATCTCTGCATTTAAAAAACTATTAGGGAGTGTTTACGTCACAGCTTGTGAATGTTTTAAATTAACGTATATGTGTGTGTATTGTAATATGTAGTATGTCCTTCAGGAGATCATAATTCTCCTGCCAGGCTGTTGTGGAAATTAAGAACTTGTTCTTGAGGGACTTGGTAAAGGTTAATAAATAAACACTGAAACACCGTGTCCTAACCAGACGCGATGCGATAAGATTTAAGCGACAAATAATTTGTCCGTCCACACTAGATGCGGCGCGACTGCGAGATGCGTCCGAGATGCGTCAAAATCAATCAAAACCCACAGCCAATCAGAACAGAGTGTGGGCGGAGTCAGCCAATCAGAACAGGGTGTGGGCGGAGTCTCACGGCACCAGAGAGTAATCTCGACGGCACTCGCAAGAAAATGGATAGGGAGCTACATAATCAAATTCATAAATATTATACCATTTAAACATTATTAAAAATACATAGGCTACTGAGTTACTAAAACAATCTTTGTCAAAGAATACACTTGTTTGTTCACAGTTTGAACGTTGTTTAATTTCAAGATCTGAGGTGAATTATCCATTGTTGCTTTTACAGCCTCAAAGCTGGAGCACTAAATGATATTCAGTCACATTACACGCTTTTAACATTAAATAAAGCACATAAACAGTACCTGAGATTATCATTGCCACACTTTGTGTTTGTTGTTCCAGCGCGACGTCGCAGAAAAATAGAAACCGTTTCTAAAATAGACTCGTCGCGTGTCGCCGTCGCAGCTGGATAGGACAAACACTCTGACTAACATGGAAAATAACCTTTTATCTCGTGTCGCATGTAGTTAGGACACGGTGATGTAGAGAATAACTCAGAGCTTTTTCATGCTGAAACAGCAACATCACACACTAAAGAAAGATGAACATGCACAAGCAGAATAGGTTATCTGAGTGTTTCTTCTGCATGTTGTGTGTTACAGTAATTTGACTGGTGGTGTGTGTTCTTCTTGCAGTGTGTGTGCGTGCGCTGGAAGTGACGGTGAGCCAGAGCAGTGTCCAGGTGGCCCGAGGTCAGGCCGCCGTCTTGCCCTGTACCTTCTCCACGAGCGCTGCGCTCAATAATCTCTACATCATATGGATGGTCACGCCACTGGCCAACGCCAACCAGCCAGAGCAGGTGAAGAACCACAACACACACACACTGACACACTGACCTGAACAACACTTGCATGCATTTAAAGGAGTGGTATAATGCCCTTTTCACAAGATGTCAAATAAGTCTCTGATGTCCCCAGAGTGTGTATGTGAAGTTTTAGCTCAAAATATCCCACAGATATTGTTATATAGCATGTTAAAGTTGTCACTTTTTGAGGGTGAGCAAAAAGCTGCTGCTTCCGGCACAGGGGGCGGAGCTTCAACAGCTTGTGTCCTTTTACCTCACACACACATGCACTGAACATTTAAAAAACTTTTAGCCTTTTATGTTCAAACTGGAGTCAGACAATGATGGAGAGACTCAAGAAGAAGTGACAACATGTAGAAGCAACAGGACATTTCTGAATGGTTAGTTGGTGAAGTTATGTTGCTGATGTTTAGTTATCTTCTAGTCATTGATGTCTAGATAATCTATAAATCGTGTTCAGGGGGCGGGGTTTATGTAAATTCTAGGGTTGGTGATGTCACTAACCCGGGAGGAATGTGGTGTAGTCTCTACCAGCCGTTTGTTGTAGTCGTTAAAAAGCGATTTCTTTAAAAGCAAATATCTCCCTTTGCTCTGAACTTTGAGCGTCGTAACTTTGCAGATGTTGTTTATGCTCAAACAGCAACATTACACACTAACTAAAGTTAGAAAAGTGACATCATAATCGACCACCCCTTTAACAGACATATGAAACAATATTCAGCGGGAAACCATTTAGAAGAGTGCTTGATTATATCCATAAGGATTAACCTTCACAGCGCATTCACAAAGTGCACACAACTTTGGCATTCCCGCTTAAGCTTCATAACGTCATATTTGACTAAAACCATATTATATTAATAACTTCTTAGCATTAGCAACATATGAATGTGCAAACATTTAAATGTCTTAAAAGTGACCATGCTTTTACTAGATTAAACAGCATTTTGTTACAAAATCTATACATACAAAGTCTATATTAATTTTTTAACTTAACATCAATATTATTCTGGATTGTTTTCAAACAAAATACATACATTTTACTTCCATAAACTGACAGATCAATCTTTCATGCTGCAATGGTTCATCAAAGTGTGAGAAGTCCCAAAAGTGTGTGATAAATGGGAAAGAGGCTAAATATATTGTACAAAAGTATTTTTGAGACTAATCTACTGTAACTCTCTAGATGTACAGAAAAGTCATAAACATTTGTGTAAAGCCAGATAACAATGACCTAGAACGCAAACCTTTTTAAATTTCTTAAAAAAAAAAAAAAAACTGAATAAATGTGTATTTTGATAGTCTGATATTTCTTCCCCTTGTCATTAATTTTATATCTTGTTAGATTTATGCTTTAAAAAAATTTAAATAAAAAATTGAGTAAGAAAGAATAAGTTCATGGATAGCAAGTCATAATATTTTATGCAAATTGCTTCTCAGGTAATTGTATTCTGTTATCAGGACATTTAGATATTTTTACTGGGAAACAATGCACAAATATGGATACATTTTTTTCCATTGTTTTATTGAATGCATTTTTTCCCGGGTCAAAACTGTTAATTGGACAATGAAAGGTGAGTTATGATATTATTGATTAGGAACGTTTCTTGCCAGCAAAATAATCTTTTTAACACATTCGCTTGCTTGAATGCAAGTTAATAGGAAACTCCCCATCATGCACCTGTTCTCATGTCAGTGCAACTGCAGGCGGTGCAGTGTGATGCTACACAACTAGACCACTCAGATCATAATCAATAAACATGTTTTAAGTATAGACCCCTTCATTGATTTGATTAGTTTTGTTGATTGAGCGTTGAACACAGCGTCTCACATTTCATGGTTTCCACATTTAGTACGTTTTTTCCCCCTCTCAAGTCTCTCTTTGAAGACAGCATGTGACTGCCGGCTTCCTGTGGAGATTTCGCAGCGTCCCTGTGTTCATTAGCGGACTGAAGAAGCTGAAGTCGGTAGTGTGTTGGTGATTCATTAACTTATAAAACATGACCGTCATCTGACTTTGTGTACGGATGCGGTTCAACAGCCTGTAAATACAGCAGGCCTTCACAAACATCCCCATGTTTACCACTGGAGGATTCATTCAGACACGCCAAGTAAACACATAAAAACTGCCAAACAGGGTCACGGCACCAGAAATCACCCAGAATTATTCTCACAGGGTTCGTACAAGGTGCTTAAAGTGCTTGAATTTGACTTTTTGAAATTTAAGTCTCGGAAAACTTTTGAAAACAGCCATATTTCTGAAAAGTGCCTGAGTTATTGGAAGACATCAGGCTTTATCAGAAAATAGTGTTTAATTTTATTGATAAAACCATTTTTTCACACACATCTGATATTGATATAGAGCCATTTAGCATGGCTATGAGCGTGATATTGCTCATATAATTATTCAAGTATGATACAGCTTTCATACTTCACATCAATATATATATATGAAGAGTTAAGATGCAAAAGCCTCTAAGTGCCATCTGAAATTTTCTTCTAGAATGATCATTTTTATCAAGCTCGTATATTTGAGTTTAGTAATTTCACTTAAATGACAATTTTCATTGCCAATTAAGTGAAATGACCTAACTTAAATATATGAGCTTGATAAAAATGATCATTCTAGAAGAAAATTTCAGATGGCACTTAGAGGCTTTTGCATCTTAACTCTTCATATATAATACAGTACAGGCCAAAAGTTTGGAAACATTACTATTTTTAATGTTTTTGAAAGAAGTTTCTTCTGCTCATCAAGCCTGCATTTATTTTATCAAAAATACAGATTTTTTTTTTATATTGTGATATATTATTATTATTATATAATATATAATTGATTTTCAATTTATTATACTTTAAATTATCATTTATTTCTGTGATGCAAAGCTGAATTTTCAGGATCATTACTCCAGTCTTCAGTGTCACATGTGACATCCAGTCTATCACATGATCCTTTACAAATCATTCTAATATGATGATTTATTATGAGTGTTGGACACAGTTCTGCTGCCTAATATATTTGATGAATAAAAGGTTAAAAAGAACTGCATTTATAAAAAAAAAAAAAAAAATTCTAATAATGTAAATCTTCTTTTCTATCACTTTTTATCAATTTAACACATCCTTGCTAAATTACT